>CM033686.1:18956052-19168027 GCA_019514585.1 Dendrobium officinale | reverse complement strand
CACCGAATCCTGATTCCCCTTTGATAATTGGAGTTTTTTGCCCACAGGTACAGTGACCTCCAGAACCAATTCTCTCTTACAACATAGATCTCCATTAAAGGGAGTCAATCTATACTTAGCGAAAATGCACTTCCATGCAAATTCAACTGTTTGTGCAAACGGACATCTGCCCTACTTCACAACTTTAAGATCTTTTATCTATCGTCTATATAGTCATGTCCCACATCTCTCTCACAACTTCTATCAAATTCTAAACTGTACCTATGATAATGTTTCTCGTAATTCTCCCTTGACAACTCTAGCTTTGCAATAAAGGATTTGAAGACGTGTCAAACTAATCTCTAGAGCCCTTGCATTAATGGACTATATTTGATCCATATTATTCATCCTGCTACTTTAATATTTGTTGTTGCTTCAACGATCTCTACCTCAATCTCATCCTCATTGTGGCATCATCATTTTGGCCTTCCAAACTCTTCTATTCTTATTATTTTAGCAAATTTATTTACCTAGCTTATGTATTTTTTCTTCAAAAAAATTTTGTAACTCATGTGCTTAAGCAAAGAGCCATAGATTGTCTTTTAATGAATCAAAGTCTATTTCTCATTCTCCTCTCCAACTCATACATGTAGATGTCTAGGGTTCTTCCCTGATTATTTCAAATGATGGTTATTGTTATTATATATTATTTTTAGATGACTATTTTAGATATAATTACTACATAAAAATTATCTATTACGGTCTTACCGGTGAAAATTGATCATTTTTCGATGGTTTTTAAATTTACCGGCGGAAAAAAAATCCGCTAGTAAAACCAGCGTAGGAAAAATTTCCGGCGGCTTTTTCCGGCGGGAATTAATTCTGGCGGCTTTCCGACGAAATTACGCCGTCTGAAATTTAAAAAAAAAAAATTGACATCCGCAGCTACCGGATTGACCACTCGGTGGCAGCTCGGCAAGCCAGCCATCCACGGCAGCCCGCTTTTCATCCTGGTGGCAGCAAGCCATCCGTGACCCGTGCCAGCCCATCCCGATCCCCCCTACAGGCCCGCGCCAGCCAAGCAGACTCGTGTGCCCACCCGACTGGCAGGCCCACGTGCGCTCGCGCCAGGCCCGCGTGCGCCCCGCCCGACCGCCCGCTCCCGCGCAAGCCATGTGATTCGAACCTGGGTGGATTGGGGGAAGTTTCACACCCCCGACCAAATTGTTGAACATGTAAATGTATTTATAAAGTCAATTTTTTATATTTAAACTATATTTTGACAGAATATCAAGTTATTAAATAAAATTAAATATACTAACTAATTTAATTAAAAAATAAAAATAATAAAAACTTTATTTATTCTTTTAATAATTTTTAATTTAAATCTTTTTACTTAAATTAAAGAAATAATTAATATTAATTTTAATCATTTTTTTAAAATCATTTAAATAGTTAAATTTTTTGTCAGTTTAATTAAATTTTTAAAATTCCACCGAAAAACTGCAAAAACCGCCGGAAAGTCCTCCGAAAAGTTTTGTGGGAAATAAGTCGTCAGAAATCTTGCAGAAAACCGTCAGAAAATTAACCGCCGGAAAGCCGCCGAAAAATTCGTTGGTAATGGGTGATTTTCCTGTAGTGAATTGGGTCTATCCAACGGCAAATCCAAAGCTACCACTACAGGAAAACCCGTCATTACCGGCAGACTAAATCCGCCAGAAAACAAATAAATCCGACGGAAAGATAAGTTTCCGGCGCACGTTTCGGCAGAAATTCCTACGCCGGTTTAGGTCGCGTCGATAAATTTTTTTTCGATGAATCTAATGCGCCGGAAAACTTTCCGGCGCACTTTCCGACGCATTACCGGCGCAAAAAATCGGATTGGTGCCGACGACTTCCAACAGATAAATTCCGGCGCCATATGCGCCGGTAACTTTCCGTCGTATTTTCCGCCGGTAAGTACCGGCGGACAAAACGCCGCAAGTTTGCCGTCGACAACCCACGGTTTTGTTTGCGGCGCAAAGTCTTCACCGGAAATAAGCGGCGGACATAGCGTCAGAACGTGCGCCGGTAGTTTCAGACGGAACGAAGGCGTCGATACGTTCGATACAATTCATTGTATCGTCCTTTCCGGCGAAGTTCCAGCGTAAAATCCACCGGAAACCTATAGCATTGACACTGGAAATGGAGAAGGGCTTCTTTGCCTTGATCAATGAAAAAGTTGGGCAGCTGTTTTTCTTGCTCAATGAAAATGTTCACCCCATTGATGAATTCATCTGTTAATGTCTTCCGACCTTGAGATAATCGGTTATACATTCAACTTCTTTGATTTCTAATATCCATAACCTATATATAAGAGTAAAAAAGTAATGGATTTATATATATATATATATATATATATATATATATATATATATATATATATATATATATATATATATATATATATATATATATATATATATATATATATCTATCTAAAAATTAATAGATAGATTCATATGACCAAACCATCTAAGGCGACTTTCTCTAATCTTATCTTCCACTGGAGCTACTCCAACCTTTTCACGTATATGTTCATTTCGCATCCTATCTCTAAGGGTCAAGCCACTCATCCACCTAAGCATCCTCATCTCTGCCACACTTAACTTAGTATTATGCTTCTTTTTTAGTGGCCAACATTCGGCTTCAACCATCCAACTTGAATTCTTTTGATAATATCCACATCTATTTCACCATCACTCTGAATAATAGATCCAAGATATTTAAAACGTGTTACTCTTATTAATGACTTGATCGCTCAAAGTCACAATCCACTCACTATGTCTATTACTACTAAAATTGCACTTCATATAATATGTTTTAGATATACTCAATCGAAAAACTTTTGTCTCTAATGTTGATCTCCATAATCCAAGTTTACCTTCAACTCCCTCTCTAGTTTTATCAACAAGAAGAATATCATCAACAAAGAGCACGCACCAAGGTACATCCTCTAGCAAATGTCTAGTGAGAACATCCATGACTAAAGCAAAAAAGATATGGACTTAAGGCTGATCCTATATGTAATCCAACCAAAATAGGAAAAAAACGAAACAAAATACCTTCCGTCGGCGAGGAACGGCCCTCGGTGGAGCGTGAACAGGAAAGAGAGGATGCTCGGCGAAGTCCGGTGACCGTCGACGGTGCAGTCCGGTAACCGTCGGCGACATCAATCCACGGCGAGCGACGGACGGCGACGGGCGAAACACGCGAGGTGAGAGAACGGAAGGAAACGAATGAGCGGCCAGAGGGGCTCGGTGACGAAAAATAGGGCTTTCACCGGCGGACGTTCCAGCGGATTAAACGCCGGTAACATTGCCGACGCAATTTGGGCCGAAAATATTTCGTTGAGTTTAAATACGCCGGCGCATATCCGCCAGTCATTTGCGCCGGTATTTTTCCACCGTAACGTGCGACGGAAATGGTTCAGAGCTCGTTTTACCGACGCATAGACCGACGCATGGGACGCCAGAAGGTTTCCAGCATATTTTGCGCCGGCAAATGCGTCGTAAGGTTTCTGTCGCAATAATCCGCCGTTACCTGCGCCGTTCTTACCGGCGCAAAATTTTTCGCCGGAAACTCCGACGGTAATCACGTGTTTTCCCGTAGTGTACACAAAAATGCATTCAATTTAAATCTCTCATTAAAAAATAATTACAACTAACCATTTGAACTCTATGAACTAACGATGGTATTGAATTCTTGAGTAAATCACTTCAATCTTTCTTAACAAACCATGGAATTCATCATCAATACACTTTCCCATATACACCCTAACAAAATGGGGTCGACGAGCGTAAACACGAACACATTATAAAAACTAATCGTGCACTCATTGATTCTCAACTCCCATTCTCCTTTTGGATTGATGTTTTTTCTCACATCCATTTACCTCATAAACAGACTACCCACTCCTACAACAACCTTCATGTCTCCATTTAAACTTCTTAACAATAATAAACCAAATTATAATCATCTTTGTGCTTTTGGTTATCGGTGTTACCTATGGTTACGACCACATGCTCCACAAAAATTAGCGCCCCGCTTCACTCTATGTATCTTCATTAGCTTTGCAAGTGCTCAAAAAGGTTACAAATACTGTAATCCTTTTATCGATCAGACCATAATCTCCCATCAAGTAATTTTTTGATGAATCATGTTCTTCCTCCCCCACCGACTTTGTTGTTATTCATACACAACCCGATGCTACATCCCAATTAGACCCCATACATCCAATTATATTAAACCATCAATCTCCTCCACCAGAAAATATTTCAACTTAAACTCCTCCACCAAATAACATTCCTATCTTCCCCCTCCTTACAACCAGCTCCACCAATATGACACCTGCCATATCAACTTGCTCTCTACTCATCTATTCTTCCCCTACCAAATAAACATCCCATAGTAACTAGACTTCAAACTGGTTCTCTTAGACCTCATAAACTTATGGATCCAGACCATACTCTTCAAACTACTCCCACATGCTATAGTTATGCCATCAAGTATCCAGAATGGCAAAAAGCTATGTCAGATGAATTCCATGATATTCAATCTCAAAGCACATAGATTTTAATTCATTTATATCCCAATCAAAATGTCATCGATTGTAAATTGATATTCAAGACTAAATATAATCTTCTTGTTGTAGCCTCCCATTTTCAGTGGTGAATACTTTAAATGGATGTTGCAAATTCCTTCTTACAAGAGCATTTATCAAAAATTGTTTACATGGCTCAACCACAAGGCTTTCAAGACCCTAAACATCCCAACCATATCTATTTGCTAAAAAAGTCCATTCTTAAACAAGCTCCTAAACAATGGTGTGCCACTCTATTTCCCTATCTTCTGAAATTGGGTTTTCATAAAAGCTCAGCCGATCCGTCACTTCTTATCCTCCAACTAAACAAAATTTGTATCTACATTTTAATTTATGTAGATGATATATTGCTCACCAACAATAATCCCACTTCCATCTCCACTACTCTACTGTTCAAACTCCTTTCACAATTAATTCCATGTTAGAAATCATGAACTAATCTCTCACTTCTTAGGAATTAATGTAGAAGCTACTTCAACTGGATACTCACTCACCCGAAAATCATATGTTCTCAAACTCCTTCAAACCACAAGAATGTAATACTGCAAATACTTATCAAACCCTCTACCGTCCAAGAACACCTCCGACTCAGTATCTCAACTCCCTTTCTGAACCCATCCTTATAGAGAAAACTAATTGGATCGCTACAATACTTAACATCAAAAAGATCATACACCTTTGTTGTAAATAAAATATTTCAACAAATGCATAATCCTTTAGAATGTTATTTTCATCTCATCAAATGTATCCTTCGATATCTCAAAGGTACAGTAGATTATGGTTTGTTTATTCACATGATGCTCTAAAGCTTAAATGTTATTCTGACTCTGATTGTGCTCGTGATACTATTGATCTCAAATCTACTACTAAATTTTGTTTTCTCCTTGATAAATAACTCATCTCCTGATGTGTGAAAAAATAAATCATTCTGACTAGGTCATCTACTGAAGTGGAATACATATATCTTACTGCAGCAACCACAAAATTTCTTTAGCTCCATCATCTCTGTCAAGATTTCTCCATTCAACTTGATACTACCCCCTTATACTGCAACAATGTCACCCCTATCTCCATCGCCTGCAATACAATCTTTTATGCCTGCACGCGACACATTGAGATTGACTTTTAGTTTATTCATGATTGCATCACTTCCAAGAAGGTTACTGTTCACTATGTTTCCACCACCGATCAACTCCCCGATATCTTTACAAAGATAGTCTCCACTACCAGATTTACCGACCTACATGACAAGTTCATGGGTTCTACTTCCCTCAACATTAAGGGTAGTGAAAGTGCACCTCTATCATCTGCAACATCTCTAACTAATAGTTTACATTATGATTAAAGTTTTCTGCTCTAATCCAACCTTCAAACCATCACCTTCATCTTTCGGCTAGTTAATCCTCACCGTCTGCTTAAGGATTTTTTTGCTGGATGTTAAACCATTAAGCTAGGCTATATAAATGTGTAGTTAATATTACTCAAATATACATTACATTTAACATTCCTACTTTTCATTTTCTTTGTATTTTTCTTTCTGCTTTATCAATTTGGATCATATATGATGAACTCTTCAAACTCATAGCGAGCTCGTCAAAAGCGCGCTCCATCAAAGGCTTAACTAAGGCTTCGTTTGGGACGGCTTTTTTATTGCTTTCTAAAATGGAGTTTTAGTACAAATTTTTTTATTTTTGTACTAAAACTCCGTTTTAGAAAGCAATAAAAAAGCCGTCCCAAACGAAGCCTAAATCTACTCACCTAAGCTCAAAAACAACTCACTAGTATTCTTTCAAATAAATTGACAACATAATCCAGAAAGTCGGTGACTTCATGCAGCAAATTGGTCACTCCGAACATCAAGTCGGCAACTTCTGTCATCTCCTTGATAACTCCATCCAATGATACACTTAATCATATATTTTATGTCTGTATAGATTTTTTTTTTTTTTTAAGAGCTAAAATATTGGCTCAAGTCTATAAATAGATAGTCAAGAAAGACCATGTCCTCCTCCACCCCTAACAAATTGAAGAACTGAAAAATCCACTCTTGGCTTGCTGAGAAGCTTAACAAATTAGGATTAGTGCAATGAGAGCACTAATTTGTTAAGCTTCTTGGTAAGCTAAGAAGGAAAATGTATATTTAGAGTAAGTGTAGACTCCAAAAAAAATAAGAAGATGAAGGAAAACATAAGTTATTCATTCCATAATATTTGATTACAAAATTTGAGGCATTTAAACTATTTAGGTGTTTCGGTTTCAGTCCTAATTCAATAATGTTTTTATTTAAATAATTAAACATATTAATTTAGTATTAAATATAATATTAAACTTAACAAATTAATAAAAATACTATATATTAAAAATTTTAAATGAGTATTAAATAATATAATTAAGAATATTTTTAAATATTCTCACATGACCCACCACTCCTTATAAGCTCCTATTATGACTAAAAGCAAAAAGTTATATAAATTATACAAATTAAAACTTCATAAGTGATGTGTAAGTAAACCATATATTGCAAAAAAAAAACTCTCTTTAGTTTTATGATTATGACACATCATTTTTAAAAAAAAAAATTAATTAATTTTTATAATATGAATAATATTTATTTTTTATCTATTTAAATTTTAATATATTTAATTACATATTATAAACAATTATTTTTTATATATTTAACTATACAAATGAATGATTTATATATAATTTTATAATATTTATTTTTTATTTTTAAATTATATATAAATATACATTATAAATTAGTAATAATTTATATTAAATTATATGGTTATATGTAAATTAAATTTATATTAAAAATTAAATGTAGAAATTGAAAAATATTTAAATTTAAAGTTATCATATTATTATGAGTGTAAATTCTTAGAATTATGAGGTTTGAAATTTTCTGCTCTTATGTGAGATTTTTAAATATTTTTTAAAATTAATTATGTAGGTTTTATGTTTCATAGTTTGTTATTTCGTTTAATTTTTTGTTTCATATTTGAAATGATAAAATCATTATTATGTTAATTTTATTAATTTTTAATAACATTATTACTTATTACATCATCTGGTTCAACCCCGATTCGACCGATTAAATCATGAACCTCTCATCCTTCTAGTTCATCATCCGATCTGATTTTCACAATCTTATTCTTCCATTACAAGAAGAGCATTAATTAATTTTCTACGATATTTTAACCCCCATATGATTTATATAAAATTATCTTTTTATCATCTATGAAATATTACTTGCAATTAAAATTAATTTTATGAGAAGTTTTTTATATATTTTTAGCGGATTGAGATTACTATCATGTTTAAGGGTATTGAAGCTTTCTTTTGGATTTTTTATACTTCTAATTTTTCAAAAAGCTGCCATATTTCTATCATACGAAAACTTTTTTTTTTTTTTTTTTTTTTTTATATATTTTTCAAAAATCTTGTAATAAAAAAAAGTTTTTAAGAATCAAATTTGCAAGAGTGACAATGCAAAAATTAGTCATAATTTTTCAAATTAAAATAAATTTATAATATCCAAAACGATTTTTATTAATTAAAATTTTATCATAATTGTTTTATAATTATTTTTACAACTGCAAGCCATTTTTTTCAAAATTTTATTTTCTGAACGCGATAATTTTTATGCTATAATTTTTTGCATATATTTTAAAAAATTCTTAATATAAAAACTTTAGCGTCCCACTATTCACAAAAGCATCTTTTTTTTTTTTTTTTTTTTTTTTTTTTTTTTTTTTTTTTGAAAAGGTAGAAAAATTGATAAATATAAATGTATAATTAAAATTAAATATTAAAAAATATGATTCCCTTTTTATTTTAAGAAATAGAATTCGGTTGGAGTAACATAACTTTTTATTTTTTTCATCTAGAATTTGATACATATCTGATAATGATAGTGTTTATTATATGTGAGTATATATAATAAATCATAATAAATTTAAAATATATATATATATATATATATATATATATATATATATATATATATATATATATATATATATATATTATATATATATATATATATATATATAATAAATTAATAATTTTAAAATTATTTTTTTTAATAAACTTCAGTCCTCTCAAGCAAATCTTAAATTTTCCCAAAAAGAAAAAAAAAAGCAAATCTTAAATGCTAATTGCTAAAGACACACACGCGTCATCATACACACGCGCACAGTCACACGCTCGAAAAGCAGGTAGTCTCCCCTTACCAACCGGACCGACTGGCTGACACTATGGAGACTGTTCTCTGTGAACTTTAGAGACACACACAACTCTCCTTGGCCTATTGGTTGAGAGCTTAGGCTTCCAACTAAGAGGTTCAGGGTTCGAGTCTATGTGTATGCGTTGTGTGTGTGAGTTTGCCTTAAATGGCCTAAATGTCCCAAAAAAAAAAAAAAAACTTTAGAGACACATGCATGCTTTCTCCATCGTTATCCTCTCCCGATATTTTTCCTTCTGATTATTTATTTTGCTTGTACTAATTTAAAAAATATTTAAATATTTTTTTTTTAATTTACCTTAATATAATTCATATCAAAATTTTCTTGCATAATTTTTTAGCAAATTTACATAGTAGCACTTTAAATTATAGAATTTATATATTTAATATCAAAACTTCACTATTTACACATGTAACACTAAAAAATCTAAATAATAATAAAATAATGTCATTCTCTGCCTTTGTTACAATCCATCATCGAGCTCTACATGTTGATCACATATGTGTCCGTCCACGAAAGATGTCGTTACCGTTGCTCCACCATCATCCTCACTTGACTAAAGTTTCCAATTTCATGTTTCATGTGCATTATTTATTTATTTGACCTCATTTCGAGTCGGATTGGGTCACTCTTGGTGTGCATGGGTTCACCTTGTTGGACTACTTAGTTTGAATATAAATTTATTAAAATTAAATTTTTTATGATCCTGAATTTAATTGTAGAAGTTTTCAATTTAAATAAGCATCATGATTAATACCCAATCAAGTTGATTTTTTTGTAATATCAATACTATAAATAGAGAGAGAGAGAGAGAGAGAGAGAGAGAGTGATTTTATCTTGAGGTGTAAACAAGTTGAGTCGAGTCAAGTCGAACTTAGGCCTTATCGAGCTCGACTTGTCAGTCAGAAAGCAAGTTTGAACTCAAGCTCATCCCACAGTAAACGAGCTTGAGCTGGCTCGCGAGCCATGGACGGGATTTGTAAAACTTAAGCGGGATTTAGAAAAAAAGATGCAATGTTTAACATTTAAATAAAACTTAGGTAGTTCTTATTAAATTTTTTAAAAGTTTAAATTTAAGAAATAAAATAAAATCCTTTTAAAAATATTAATAATTAACGTGAGGAGCCGGCCGGCTCAAGCTTGAACTCAATAAAATGATGGATTGAGAAGGTTTTATATTAAAATATATTATATATTGTTGTGTCCTGGTGTATTTGCGACGAAAGAGAAGTATAAAATTTAACGTCTTGGCGTTGTAAGAATATCAAGCACACAATCAAATAAAATGAGAGGGTGCGACATTCACAAGAGACACCATGATTTTTGCAGTTGATTACAAATGAGGAAAAAAGAGGAAAAAACCATGGGGCCTAGACCAGTTTGAATGTATCCACTAGTATTTGCAGTTGATTACAAATGAGGCTCTTCCTTGTGGGGGGTGGGGGGAGGGCCTTAGCTTGATGTGCATCATATAAAGTACATTACATGATGGGAATACAAATAATCACTATTGATATGTTTGTTTGGTCGAAAGGATCATAGTCGGCGGGTGACAGATGTCATAAAAATTGTTGTCTGGAGACGGAAGTCGGAAGGACAACGTCGGGTAGAAATTCGGTGATGGACAGAAGTCCAGTGTCGGATATATAAAAGTCCGACGTCGAGTAGGAATCCAGTGGCGAGCGGAAGCTCGATGTTGGGTAGAAATCACTACAGGAAAACCACTGATTTCTGACGGAATTTTCCGGCGGCCACATTTCCGGCGGCTTTCCGGCGCATTTCCGACGATTTTTTTTCAAAGGAAATTTCTGGTGGAATTTCTGGCAGCTTTTTCACTTTTCCGGCGGCTTTTAAAAATTTAATGAAAATGAATAAATTTTTTACTATTTAAATGATTTAATAAAAAATTATTAAAACTTATATTAATAATTTAATAATTTTCATTTTAAAATTAATTAGTTAGCTAAATTTTATTTTATATTAAATATTATTTTTTATTTTAAAGTAATTAGTTTCATTTTTTTTAATAATTAAAAATTAATTGATTTTCGTACTAAATATAGTTTAAATAAAAAATATAGACAAAAATTTTGTATTTACATCTTCAGCAATTCGGTCGGTTGCTGGAAATTTCTCCCAACCAACCGCTGTTCGAGCCCCTCATCGCGCGCAGACGCGATCGCGCGGGATGCACGCGGATGCTGGCCGGAGCGCGGGAGGCGGTTCGCGCGGGACGCAGGGTCGGTTCGTGCGGGAGGCCGGAGCGCGCAGGTTCACGCTCGGTGGTGTAGCGCCTCGGTAGCGCGGTGGCGAGGGTGCGGGGTGGCAGTCAGGTCGCGGTAAATGTTTTTTTTATATATATAAATTTGACCGGCGGTTTATAACCGCCGGAAAGGCGCCAGAATAATTTATCCCCGGTAAAAACCGCCAGAAATTATTTTCCAACGCCGTTTTTTCTGGCGGAAACTTAACCGCCGGAAAACTGTCGGTAAACTACAAAACCGTCAAAAAAGGTTCAATTTCCGTCGGAAATGGCTGTCGGAAATGAGTGATTTTCCTGTAGTGAATCCGGCGACTGCCAGAAGTCCGTTGTTAGGTAGAAATTCGGCGTCAGTTGGCGGTCTGGTATAAGTTCGGTGACGGGCGAAAGTCCGGCGACTAGCAGAAGTCGGGCGTGGGGGTAGAAATCTGGTGACGAGCTGAGGTCCATTGTCAGGTAGAAATTCGACATCAGTCGGCGGACTAGTAGAACTCCGGCATCAGATGGCAATCAGGTAGAAGTTCTTCATCGGATAGACTATCGGGTGGAAGTCCGGCAGTGGTCTAGGAGGAGTCTCTTCCTTCTCATCTTGCTTGGGCCTCTTTCTCTCCCCCCCGGCCTCCACTTTGGGGGTCCCTTTCTATGTAAAATGATGGGTCTATTTATAGTTTTCTGAAAGTAGTATGTCCATTAAATTGGAGAAAAATCAAAGGTAAATTGGGAGTGATTTAAATGGATGGCTGGTGCTAAATCCCTTGATCATGGACCGTTTATTGGGCCTTTGAAGGCCCTATTGATATCAGAATTCATCAATCTTGGGCTTGTTGATTCTTCTCGTCGAGCCACTCAATTTGAATATAAGCATGTCACATTTGGAAACCATTTGACAATTCAAATTATACTTTGAAACCTACAAATACGCTTTGAGTCTTTGATTTGGACTCATTAGGGCTTGGATTGAGTCGAATTTGGTGTCGTTGGGTTTATATTTCCGAGACGTTCAATTCGACTAAAGTTTGCTGAAATTGGAGTTCAAAAGGTGTCCGATTTAATTTTTGAAATTTCCAACTTAATTTTCCTTCGATATTCATGCCCAGTTAAGATAATTTTTTTATGATATATCATATATGAATTTTTTAAATACTTCATTTTCAACCCTCTCTCTTAGGGGTGAATCCATATTGGCTCCAAGGTGAACATATCACCACCCTCAAAAAATTATTTTTTAGAAGTTGCAAATTTTAGGAGTTTTTGTATCCTCAATTTAAAGTTTTGTCCATTTCTGACTAAAAGAGTTCCTTACTTAATTAACCCTATACTCTCAATGAATTGGTTAATTAATTAAAAGAAAGACCGTAACTTTCACATTCTTATATACTTATATGTTTTTCTTTTAAATTTGGTAGTATTATGTTATTAGATATTGTTTGTATTTTTTTCCCACAAAAACTAATTTTTTCATTAATTATTATTATTATTATTATTATATTTTACTTAATTACTTAAAATTTTTGCACGTTACAAAAAAGGGTTAGCTCTGCCCTTACCTTCTGCTAACCTCCAAAATTTTTCAACTTGCTTCTTGTTTGCTTAATATCTCATCTTAGGGCTGCTTATTTTTGGTTTTTTTTTGACTTCTTGTCTGCCCTTTTTTAGTTTTTTTTTTTTTTTTTTTTTTGGTTCTTGGATTGTAATTGGATAAGGATCTTTGACTCTTAATTTTCTTTTAATCTTTTTTTTTTTTTTTGTAGTTATTTCAGCATTAGTTGGTTGTCAATCCGTTTAAAGACTTGTAGCAAATTTTTGAATATTAATGCATAAGTTCATTCTTGGGCTCTCTCTCTCTCTCTCTGTATATATATATATATATGCTCAAAATATTTTTTAGTCAAATAAATAAAAATCAACACTTAAGTTGTTACCTTTTGTCTTCCTCCATCACGCAATCATATTATTTCTCAATTGAATGCAAGTCTTGTCGACTACCATTTATATTAAGCAACTCCTCTACATATCAAGGGTTCTTTTTAGATTATTCTTCACCATTGATTAGTTTTAATGTTGAAAGGCTATTATTTCTTCTAATCTTTGAAAATCACCTAGAATCCCCTCAATCCTCTCTAAGAAGTTTTCTTTGACCTTTCACTATGCTCGAGCTTCTTATAAACTCTTCTTTAATTTTCTCTTTTTTTTTTGGTTAAAACCCACAGAAGGGGCCTACGCGTTCATATTCAAAAATCGGTTACAATGTCCTTAAAAGGCTCCACCAGCTTTCTACTGCTCCAAAGAGCTACATTCCAAAAATAAAACAAAAATCCTACAAGCCGGCGGATCCTTAAACTACGATTACAAAAAGAACCTAAAAAATACGGGCTATGCAGCGATAGCACCCAAAAAAGGAGAGAAAATTTGATCTTGTTACCTTTAAGCTCCACTCTCCTGCAAAAGAAAACAACTAACAAGCAAAAGGAAATAACATAAAAGAATAAAACATACCTTCTCAGCATTTTGTCCCTCAAGCAATAGTACCTGCAAAAACAACTCAAAACAACCATATTATCACCAATAATTAAAATTACCATACAAAAGCAGCTACCAATAAGAGCAAACCTGCATTTCATACAACCATTTAAAATCTGCCAAAGAAGTTGGCCAAGGTAGCTAAAGCTGCACATACCAAACTCCTACTTTAGCCACTCAAAACCACAACCCCCACCCGAATTACCTCCCAAGGAAATCACTAAAAAAAAAACTTAGAACAAAAAGCAACAACCCATTGCATAATGTTTAAGCAGCTCACAATCCTCCAGAACCCACCATAACCAATAAAGCCAAAGATACCATAGATCTTACAATAATTCATAACCAGCATTAACCAGACAACATAAACGGTCAACAGAAAAAAGACATGAAAAAAACCCAGTCCTGAAATAAAGCAAACACGAAAAATAAAACAAAGATCTTCATATTATAACCCAACCAGCAAAACCTCAAAACCTGCTCCAAAAAAACCAACCAACAGACCAACCAACACAGCAGGCCAACCGACACCCTTCACAATGGTAGACAAAAAGAAAAGCAACCGCCTCAGGCTATAAACCCAACACAGTAATTTTCTCCAACAAAACTCCATTTTCAAAGAAAACATGCAACAAAGAGCAAAGAAACAAAAACAAAAAAAAAAACCAAATACAAATCAACCATGTCTAATGTAAGGTAAAGAACATTTATCCATGAAAATCATCCCTTTGAGAATAGATCAACGTTAAGAATATCCAGTTCCTCATAATCCACCATTAAGGAACCCTTTTTGGCAAGCCAATCCGCGCAACCATTCCCTTCCCGAAAAATATGCGAAATTTTAAAATTTAATAATTTCATCATCATATTAATAGATCTGCAGAGATAAAAAAACTGAGCATTACCAATATTATCTTTCCCGACATTTTGAACAATAAAAAGGGAGTCCACTTCAATCCACACATTGTTGAAACCCATTTTTAAGCAGAGATCGAAACCATAATGGAGAGCCTGTAACTCAACCAAGATAACATTCAACTTAAAAACCGGAGCAGCAAAAGCTGCTATAAAATCGCCACCAAAATCCCTTATGATACCACCCGCTCCAGTCTTTTCCTTATCAACCGAACCATCCGTATTTAATTTCACATAAGGCGGTTGAGGTTTAATCCAATACACGAAAGAATTCAGATTATTAAACAACGTTGTATCTAAATGAATATCAAAAACCCCAGCTAAATGCGTATGCTTAGTAAAATTCTTTCTCGAAATCACATTCATATTAAAAAGTTGGGACACCTTTCTCTTAATATTATTAATAATAAGAGTAGGATCCATCTTGATATTATCATGCTTAGCCTCATTACGCGCTTTCCAAATATACCATAAAATCAAAACAGGCAAAAAAAATCAGGATATGGCCTTTGATAGGAATAAACCAAACATTCAAGCATGGAAGTTAAGCTGTTCTGATACGTGTTCACATTTTTATTAGTAATACTATTAAAATACAACCAAACCTTTTTCGCCACCAAACCATTAATGAACAAATGATCAATATTTTCAGTGTTATAGCAGCAAAAACATTTAGAGGCTAAAGTAATACCTTTCTTTTGAATCAAATTATCCACAGGTATGAAACCTTTAATACTTCTCCAAGCAAAAATAGAATAAGTAATAGGGAAAGAGCTATGCCAAATCGCACTAAATAAAAGAGATTTCTGTGCTGGTATCCTGCACTTCTCCCAAATATTCCTCATTTGAAACTTACCATTAGTAGAAACAGAACATAAAATAGTATCGTTGGAAATAGGTTGTAAGGGAATTTTCAATATCGTATCCACCACACAGTTAGGCACAAAATCTTTCAATTTATTTAAATTCCAGCAGTTATCCAGCCAAAAAGAAGAAACTTTAATAGAATCAATGGTGTGTGTATTTAAAAGAGAGTCAATAGAAAAATCCCCTAACCAATTATCTTGCCAAAAAAACACATCTCCCTTACCCAAACCCCATTGGATAAAATTCTCCGCTTCCCATTTTATGCTACACAATCTTTTCCAAGTCTGCGAATCTACTTTTTTAAACGAACATAAAATCGGATGCATATTATGACAATATTTAACATTCATGTAACGAGCCCATAAACTGTTATTAGATCTAAAATTAAACCACAATTTATGAGAAAAGGCAATAGCGGTATCGTTTATGTTCTTGCACCCCAGACCCCCTTCCTCTAAATGCCCACAATTTTTATACCAAGTTGCCCAATGAATAGCATTAGAATTTAATTTGGACCCCCAAAAAAATCTGTTAATCAATCTCTCCAATCTAGAGCAAATAGCAAAAGAAGGCATTAAAGTATGAAAAAGATAAATAGGAATAGAGTTCAAAACCGATTTAATAAGAACTAAACGACCTCCAAAAGAAAGAAAATTGGAAGACCAATTAGCCAATTTCTTTTGGATAATGGTAAAAATATCATCAAAAAGAAAATTCCTCTTTTTACCTTTATATATAGGCGTACCCAAATATTTAATAGGTAAATGTTTAGCTTTAAAGCCACAAACCCTTTGAATGGCATGAATCCTATTTTGCTTTATAGATTTACCAACAATAAAAGTGCATTTATCAGTATTGAAAGCAAGCCCACTACAATTCTATCTGAACTTATAAAGAAATTTCATAAGAATTTTCACATTTTTTATAGCATCATTCGTAAATAAGATGAAATCATCAGCAAAACTCAAATGGGAAATATTAAAACCTCTTTTCGTGTAAAACTTAAGTTGAACATTCTTAGCAAAAAGATCTTCCAAACCTCTCGATAAATATTCCATAGCGATAATGAAAAGAGCAGGAGAGATAGTATCACCTTGGCGAAAACCTTTTGAAGATTTGAAAAAACCATGATTTCTACCATTGATAATAACATAGAAGAAACAATTTTCCACACTATTCTTGATCAACAAAATGAAATTTTGACTAAAACCAAATAAAGACATCACCTTATATAGAAAATTCCAGTCCAGATTGTCATAGGCTTTAGTAATATCTAATTTAAAAATGGTGTTACCCCCCGTAATTTTAGTGTTTATCTCATGCACCATTTCTTGAGCCAGTAAAACATTATCGCTAATACTCCTACCTTTAACAAAACCCGTTTGATTCAAAGAAATAATTCTAGGTAAAATGTTAGCCAACCTATTAGCAATAATTTTAGAAATAAGTTTATTGAAAAAAGTACAGAGGCTAATCGGTCTAAAGTCCTTCCACGCATTGGCCCCCTCATTTTTAGGAATAAGAACAATATTAGCAGAGGAAAAGAACTTCGGATAGGGATTACCTTCAAAAAAATCTTTGACAGCATTAATAACATCTTCTTTCACAAAATCTCAAGATTTTTGAAAGAACTTGGTAGTAAAACCATCAGGGCCCGCCGTAGCGTCACCATTCATATCCTTAATAACATTAAAAATTTTCCATTTCCGTAGGTAATTGACAAAGAAAACCATTATCCTCCTCATTAATCAGCTTCGGAATAACCGAGGGGTTAGCTAAAGGAATAATATCAGACTGATTATTAAACATATTCACAAAAAAATCCACACCAGACTTACAAATTAGCTCATCCGAAACCAACAAAATGCCATCATTATTCAAAATTTTATGGATTTTACTCTTAGACTTATTCTTATTGGCAATCGCATGAAAAAATTTAGTATTTCTATCGCCCTCAATTAAAAATTTGGAATTGGATTTCTGTTTCCAAAAATCTTCTTCCTGACATTGTAATTGGGTTAAAAAACTTTTAGCATAGTTTAAATGACAATTATTGCTTTCACTAGGATTCTCCAGATAAACCCTTTCCAGCTCAAAAACTTTGGACTCAACTTCAATAATATTAGAAAAAAGATTTTTAAAAACATGTTTATTCCAGTATCTCAGACATTATTTCAATCTAGACAATTTGGCCCACAATCTTAACATACCAGTGATGTTATTATCCGGAAAAACAGTCGCCTTCCAATTCATCTCAGCCACGTAATTAAAATTATCATGCACCATCCACATATTAAGGAATCTAAAAGCAAAGGAACCTGTCTGTTGATTAACATTAATATTAAAAAGAAGAGGAGCATGGTCAGATAGCGTTCTACTCAAATGTTCAATGTTGCAATTAGAAAATTGACATAACCATTCGTTGTTAAAAAGAAATCTATCCAAGCGTTGATAAAGATTAGCTCTACACCAAGTAAAAGGACTACCACAGAAACCAATATCATTAAGATTACAAACATTAATCATGTCATTAAATTCTTCTATAGCTCTACTATTAGGCCGACAACACCCCCCCCCCCCCCTTCTTTCACTAGCATTGGCAATAATGTTAAAATCCCCTCCCACGCACCAAGGAGCATTAATATTAGCAGAAAAATTATGTAATTGCTCCCACAAATTAATCCGTTGAATTCTCGTACAAGCAGCATACACAAAAGAGGTTAAGCAATTGATATTAATAACGTTTATATGGCAATGTATCACTTGATGTAAATCAGCGATAATCTGAACAGAAATGTTTTTATTCCACAATAACCAAATTTTATTGGAGCAGTTTGAAAAATGCATATTAAAACCCAAAAATTTTGCCACATCAGCCAATTTATCCGCGTTAATCAAAGGCTCACTTAAAATAAGCAATTGAATATTATAGATCCTACATAGATTCTTAACTCTGAGTTTCGAATCCTTACCCCCAATACCCCTAATATTCCACATTAGAGCTTTAATCATTATTGTTTTTTGAGGAAGTATGAGCTCTGGTGGATCTAGGGGTAGCAGGACAGCTATTTTTATTTTGTTTACCTTTTTTCTTACCTACTTTCAAGACCCAATCCTCCGTTTTAGAAACATTTAAATCAGGAGAAGAATTAGACTTACCTTGATTATTTATACGAGAGTTGGCGGCCTTAGAAGGAGGAATAAATTCACCTTCTTCATCAGATTCAAGATAATTATCCACTTCAGTCACCGCAACAATATCACTGTCCTGTTTAGCAATCAAAGAATTTTCAATAGCTACAAAATTAGATATAATAAGCAAATTATTAAACATATCATCTACCAATATATAAAGCTTAGGATCAGTAGTAGCAACAATATTCGATTCTTGAATCTTAGGGATCTGTTCAGAGATGTCAGGCTCAGAAGCCATATCATTCACATCAGCCTTTTCATCAACATCTTCAGCCATATTACCTCCATTTTGAACAACAATTTCCTCATTAACAATTTCCTCATTAAGATTTTGTATCGCGGTAGGTGATTCCACAAGAATCACATTATCACCTCCATTGCTTTCCACTATAGGCACATAAATTTTATTATTCTCGGTAATAGCAGGTTTTCCACCATTAAGAACATCATTTTTTTTTAAATCCGGATGCAGTTTGAAACAATCTGTATGCGCATGACCATGTATTTTACAGTGAGTGCGAAATTCAGGCACTTTCTCAAATTCTGCTTTTTGCATGTAACCATAAGCTTTCGATCCTACCCAAATTTCAGAAGGATGTTTTTTCGATATGTCAACTTCAACAAGCACTCTCGCAACAGACGGACGAGTTTTAGAAGCTGTCGCTTAATCCGTTTGCAGAGATCTCCCGAAAATAGACCCTAAAGCATGCAGGACTTTGGAATTAAAAAAAAATGCAATCTTAAGTTAGGGAAAGAAATCCAAATCGGTACAATCGGTGACTCTTCCTTAATGTCAAAAAAAAGAGTCCATTTCAAAACCCTCATCTGACAGTTATGAATAAAATATGAACGTCTAGCAAAGACTCGACTATAATCTAAATCATTAGATAGTTGAATCGCAACATGCCTACTATCCAGTAAACCCACCGAATAAAATCCAGAAAGTTTTAAAGAAGAGAAAAAGTTCCGAATACCATCGAGATTCGGACGACGTAGACTAAATTTTCCGACCAAAGTAAATTGAAAAGGGAAGGCCAACTTAAGGACCTCCTCATCAGATAAAAGCACTGCCGGAACACCATTAAAAACCGATTGTTGAACATTTGGAAAATTATCACCTGATGAAGAAGCACCGGCTAAAACCTCTTTGAAAGATCTAGATCTAGCATGAGAAGTAGATCCCTCAGCATCCAACTCGAAAAAACCTTTATTCTTAACAAAAGACAGCTCCGAAGCTTTCCCCCAAGGATTGGCCGGAGGAGCTGAAGCAGCCATGAGAAAAGAGCCCCAAAGGGCACTCCGCACTCGAAAAACGCTCAGATCACAGCCAACAAAAGAAAACCGAAACTAAACGAAGGAAAAGAAGAGCCGATCAGCAGCGGAAGACGATCGCTCGAGGAAACCCTAAATCGCCAGAGCGGCGATAAAAGGTGAAGAGAGAGAGTTTTGATTTGACGAACAGGTGAACTTCTTTAATTTTCTCTTATTCCTATACAAAGGATTGTAATCGCAACTAATATGTATATTTGAATCTCTTTCATCAATAAAGTGGATGTAGGTCTCTTGGCAAGTCAAATATAATGTGATTATTGTTGTATATATTAGTTGATTTTATCTCTTCTTCAGTAAAAGTTGTGTGATTTAATTGTTTTTTATCTATGAAATTTTATCATATCAGAAGTTCGAATAACATTGAGGGTCAAAAGCAAAGGATAATAAAAAGAAGAATGATAGAGTTTTATGAGAAACTAGAATTACGTCTAAAAGAGTAAAAAGAAAAAAAAAATACAATTATGACATTTTTGACATAATTCGCAACAAGATAAACCTCGCTATCCTTAAATTTACACTAAAATTAGTGTCATATATATGATATAAAAGAGTTATAATAATCTCATCTTAAATTTTGGGGAAGAGGCATTACCTGGTTATAAGTTGGTGTGGCTGTAACCTGACGGACTTTTTGATGGGTTATATTTTCAGATGGTATCTCCTCTATGTTACTGAGTTATTATCCTGTCAGTTTTCCTATCCTTCTAATATTTATGTTTTGAGATTTCTTTGCAGGGGGTTCTTTTCTTTAATTGTCTGGTACATCAACGACTGCAAGGTACTCATTTTTTTGGTTTTTTATTTGCTTTTCTACTTTCATTATCAATTTTGCAGGAAGACTGTGCTGAACGAGATACATCTGATCTTCCAATTTTGGGTGTTGTATCTTCATAGCCCGTGTTCTTATTTATGTTATTTTTATAATCTTAGAATAAGAAACCACCGGATCTTAAGTTTTTCTTCTTTTTTCATTATAGCTCTTGAGAGCATTAGCGAGCTGGAGGATCCTTTTAAGGATTTTTGTAACTGTTTTACCGATATCAACGCGTAGGCCCCTCCGTTGGTTTTAACTAAAAAAAAATCTCATCTTAAATTTAAAAACATTGAAACTCTTATTAATATCCTAATTTTTTTCAAAATAAATTATTTATAAGGACCTATAAGATTAAGGCTTTGTAGCATTTTAGAATTACTACAAATAAGTAAATATTTTGTAGCATGTCCCACACCTAAACTTTTTTTTTTTTTTTTAGAGAGAAAAAAGTCAACAGTTTGAATTCATACAGCAATTATTTAAATCAATGAAAATTCTACACTGATTAAAAACCTCGCAATATAATCCTAAAAATACAAATAAAAAACAATGATTAAAATCACTGTTATTGAGAAGAATTTGCATCACCTTAAAAAACGGTTGACAGAGAAGCATTTTAATAGCGAATGAGCACTGTGCAGTCAATAGTGCCCTTTCTCCAAGCTTGCAAGAAAGCCGAAGCACTTCCAAGCTAAAATACGGCTTATAGTACTTTGTTAAATACAGATGCACATCTGGTACAGTAGACCTTCACACGTCCAAAGGGCAAAGTAGTCAATCCAAGCTCAACTACTACCATTGATTATTTCTATTCAGTAATGCCAGAGCACACCACAATTATGACGATGAACAGTAGAGGCAACTAATTAGCTAAAGGGATCAGTATATAATGTGATATGTCCTCCAGCCTGTTCCCTTTCCCTTTCCAACTTTTTCTTCTCTCTCCCTCTCTCTTTCTCTCTCTGTGTCTCTCTCTTTCCCCTAGCCCTGACCAAACTGATCGATCCAGCTTCAAAACATTCAGAAAACCTCTTCTAGCTTACAGATCACTGGTCCAACTTGGCTTCCAATTTGAATCTGGTTGGAAGGTAAGAGAAAGTGAAAGAGAGATTCAAGGGAAGGAAAGGAAACAAAGATCTCATCTTAGAGAGGAGAAGAGGAGGAAGAAGAAGAAGATGACACCAAATTTGGCCTCTCAATTTGGTGACACGACCTACACCAAAGTGTTTGTGGGAGGGCTGGCTTGGGAGACTCATAAGGAAACTATGAAGAAATATTTTGAGCAGTTCGGGGATATATTGGAGGCTGTAGTCATCACTGACAAGAATACCGGCAGATCTAAAGGCTATGGATTTGTGTGTTCTCTCTCTCTCTCTCTCTTTCATTATTCTTTTTTTACAAAACATATATTTTGTTGATTTCATGTGATATAAACTTAGAACAGAATTAATCAAGATCTACTTCTCGTGTTTTTCTTTTATCATTTTGACATGTTAGGTTACCTTTCGTGAGGCTGAGGCAGCCATGAGAGCTTGTGTTGATCCTTCTCCGGTGATAGATGGAAGGAGGGCTAATTGTAATCTTGCTTCTTTAGGGGTGCAAAGAACAAGACCCCCTACACCTCAACATGGTAAAGTGTTCATCTTTTTTATCATTTTATACGTGTTTTTAATAAGATCTTTGAGATTAATGCATGTCGTATACTTAATTTGGGCTCCATTTTATGCATTTGTCAGTTCTTTTGGATACTGTGTATATATTCTATTAATTTATGGATAAACTAATTATAGAAAACTGTGTGGGTTAGGATACTTTTATTGGGTGTAACACATTTTTTTCATTCACTGTTTAAAAGGAAACTGGATATATTTGCTGGTGAAGACATTATCATTATCTCTACAAGGAAAAAGCCATTGATCCCATGGAAGGAAAACTAATAAAGAACTTCCAATATCTTATGTACAGATATGCTTTGATTTGTTAAGAATATTTACTAGCTTGATCTTAGCTAGGCATCTATTTATTGTGTGTAGTTGTCATAAACCCTACAAAGGACTCCTTTTGTTGCTTGAAGTTACTGTTAACTTTAACTAAACGACCCCTAATTATATTTTGTTCTTATAAAAATTCAGAATTAGTATTTATAATCTAATTATGCTTAGCATAATAAATGAATTTATTGAGAAAATAAATTATTTAAAACTGAAAACATGAACAATGGAACAGTCTTCTTGAAAGAATAACCTTCTTTTGGGAAAAGTGGATGAAATTATTAAGCGTGGTAGTTATCCTAGGAAAGAGAGCTCCTTTCCTTCTGCAGTAATTTTATTAACTGGGTCATCAACTTTATATGAGTTTCTTAGTGATTTAAGTACATGCAGATTCTAGCAAACAATTAATATGTTATCTACTAATTTTTCTGTTATTAGTTGGCCCCATGCCAGTTAAGATTACAACTAATAAGCGAATGTAAAAAAGTTTATGTGGCTTGCATTTAAAGGTCATTAATGGCTGTACTAATTATATTTTATGGTTAATTAATCTGATTTGCAGGTGGAAGCAGGAGCTTTAGGGTGATGAAATCATATCAAGGAGGTGTTCAAGCTGGTGGCATGGCTACAGCTTTCCCTTCTCCTGTCACCTTCCCTCATTATGCCATCCATCAGGGTATTCCATATAATGTATACGGGTAAGCTTTACACTCTGGAAGTCGCTTGCACTGTTGATGCTTTGCACGTGCATGCATGCACATTTGCTATGCATGCCCCCCCATCTTTCTCTCTCATACAACATACATGATATAAATATATATATATAAGAGATATAGAGAGAGAGAGAGATAATCATGTATGTTGTCTCAGAGAGAGTTAGAGAGAGAGAGAGATAATATAGTTATGTGCATTGAATTGTGATACATCTACTTCATATCGATCTCCCTCACATACATAGCTATTTTGATGGTAGTGATGCATGCATGCATGCATCATGATCCTTGTGATGCATGTGAGATGTGTAATGGATGAGTACCATGCACTGGTTGGCCTCCTATCTTTCCCTTTTCCTTTATCTTACAAAAGCTGCCATGTGTTTGCCCGAGCACAGGCATGAGGCATCCAACTGCTTCAATGCGTAGCTCTCTCTCTCTCTCTCTCTCTCTCTCTCTCTCTCTCTCTCTCTCTCTCTCTCTCTCTTCTCTTCTCTTTCTCTGTGATAAACTCTTCATTAACATGTTTCTTTAACTTTTTTTGGTCAGCTATTCCCCTTACTCTCCGGACTACCCTTGCCCTACGGTTAGTTCTTCTTCATTCTCTTATATTAATTGCATGCTTATACATATATGGCATTAATTCATTGAAAGCAGCCACTATTCTTCTCGTTAATATTCTTCTTGTACAAGTTATTTGGAAACTACTAGGAAGATTAAATAAATAAAACAAAATAAAAGGGAAAAACATTCAGTAAAATCATGTATTTATATATCTAATATTTAGATTTTTATATTTATTTATATTTTTTAATATTTTAATGATATAAAATAATTGGGACTTATATTTTATATAGAAATATCTTATATTTTTAAGATTATCTGTCTTAGGCTTAATTTGGAACAGCTTTCTAAAATTATTTTTTAGAACAAATTTTTTTTATTATAAAAAGCTGTAAAAAAAAACTTTACTATCCTAACTCAACAATATTGCATGAGCTCATGACATATATTTTACCCTTTTTCAAAAAAAAAAAAAAAAAGAATGGGCTCTTTTACTCCCTTTTATTTCATTCTTTGCCAATCAAATATTTAAAAAGTTTTTTTTTTAATTTGGTATATTTTTAGCTTGTATAACCATTTTAAAAAAGATTTAAAGAAAATCATGCATGTCATGTTTAATTAATGCCAATTAAATTAATGCAATTACTTGCATAGTATTTGATTTGTGAAAATATTTTAAAAAAAATCAAGATTTAATCCAATTCAAATCAAACTGATTGATATTTGGCTTGATTTCATGATCCAATTTATGCTGCTGAAATATGAAGAACACATAGAATGATTCACTACGAGGTATGTTCCTCATGTGGGTAATCGAAGCTGATTCATCCGAATTAAAACTTAGGCTTCGTTTGAGACGGCTTTTTTTATAGTTTTTTTAAAAATAGAGTTTTAAAATTTTTGTCCTAAAATTCTATTTTAAGTAATAAAAAAGCCATCCCAAACGAAGCCATAAATTTTTATTAAAAATCTATTTTACAAATTTCATTTAAAAATTTAATCAAATACCTAAATATATCCTTAGTAATTTTACTATAAACATTCAAACTTTATGTGATTTAAAGTTATAGTTGTACATTATCTTATATCTTACTTACAAAAGGGTTAAAACAAAATCAAAAAAATTATGCAGTGTATGCTAATTTAATTTAATTGACATTTAATTTCAATGTTGTTAATAAGATTAAATTACAAAAAAAGTTTTATTTTCTTATCTTTGATGGCATTATAAACGACGATTGAAATAATGGTGTAAATGAGTCGAGTCAAGTCAAGTCGAGCATCTGCCTAATCGAGTTGAGCTCGTTTTATCCTTACTAAGCTCAAACTCAAGATCGAGCTCGACTCGAGTTTATTTACTGAGCTCAAAGTCGACTTGTTAAAAAAAAATTTGGCTAGTGCTCATTTGAAAAGCTTTAGTTTAACTCAATTGTTGAGCTCATTTTTATTTTAATTTTTTTTTATTTTTAAGATATAATTTAAAATGTTAAACTATGTTATATAATAATACTAATTTAAAATTAATTTTTAAATTTATATTAAATTAATTGAACGGCTCGACAAGCTTACAAGCCAACCCATGTTGAGCTTAAGCTCGTATAATATATGAGCTTAAGTATAGGTTGAAGCTCAAATTTGTAGCTCAATAAACTCGACTCTGAGTCTACTTTGAACCTGCTTTGCTCACTTACACCCCTAGGTTGGATCTTCTCTAAACTACACACATAAATGTAGAATAATATCAAACTGAATAGAATAATTAGAAAGTAGTTTGATTGTTAAATAATTTGAGTTGGTTCTTATTCTAATACAAATTTTAACAACCAAATCTATAAGTTTCACCTTATTATAAATGAGTTAAACATCATTAAAAATAATTAAAAAAAAAATCAACTCTGATCAATAATTTAATTGAAAAATTACTGCCCTTTAACGTCCCCTACCAAATATATATTCTATATATAGTGCACTACGTAGCAAATGCTGATGAGATGCTTCAGTTATACTGAGCTTTTCAACGAAAAAGAAATTCAGAAAGCTGAAAAAGATCAAAAAAGCAAATCATAAAGCTGTGCTTAGTAAAAGCTATCAGACTTAAGTTATTAATTAATTGAATGGAAACATTTTATATTAATTATATGGAATCAATTAATAGGTTAGTTTGTTTAAGTGCATGTGATCAACTATGTTGTAAATGACAGTTGATTGATGCCTATGGCCGTTGCTTTTGGCTTTTCTTTATTTTCATGATGTGCACAGTTTTGAAAAAAAAAATGTCTTGAAAGATCAGGAGATTAAGGCTTCGTTAGGGAAGGCTTTCTTACTGCTTCTTAAATTAGCTTTTTAGTATAAAAATTTAAAAATTTGTACTAGAAAGCTGGCTTAAGAAGCAGTAAGAAAGTCATCCGAAACAAAACTTAAATAGCTCTCGTTGATCTTTTGGTTGAGAGTTCTAGCTGTCAATCAAGAGGTTTTGAGTTCGAAGCTTACGTATGTGATATATGCGTGAATTTGCCTTAACTGACATGAAAGTTTGATTGGGGAGCAATCAAATTTTATATTAAATATTCTAATATAAATTATATATTAAGATAAATTTAAAAATGATTTAATTTATTTTATGAATAAGTGTAATATCAAATTTTATATAAATTATTAGCTTTAAAATAAATTTAATAATTTTAAATTTATCATGATATAATTTATATCAAGATATTCTGAAACTATCAACTAGCTTTCAGTCAAACTCATAATTTTCTTCAATCAATAGCAATGATAAAAAACTATGGCTCATGATCTTCTTATAAAGAAAAAGTTTTATCATTTGTACTATATACATAGTGATCATAGGAATTCTAAAATCTTAATAAAATTCATTATAATATTATTGTTGTATTAGTTGTAGTTGTGATACTTAGGGTCTGTGTGGGGCAACTTTCTCCCTTCTTTATTTTTCAGATAATAATCACAATTTTGTTTGGCTCTTAATTTCCACTCCTTTCTCTCTTTTTTTTTTATATTATGATGAAAAGTTATTTTTTACAACTAAAATAGTTAAGTTGCTTTTCTCACAGTAATTTTACAATCAACTTTACAAAATACTGCAATCATCTCACAAACACTGGAATATATAAGATATTTTACAAAAGAATAATATTTCATGTCCCTAATTAAACAAATTAACAAATGGCAATCTTTATAATATCATAAAAAATGCTGATTAAATATCTAATCAGTACTCAATCTGGGGGCCAAAAGGCATATATTTCTGATATCTCAATTAGTACTCCCTAAATTTGAATACATCCCATGTGCTAAGCTAACTTTATGACTATATAGGCAAATCATCAATGCAAGCTCATTGATTGATTCTTAAAGCTTTTGTTGAAAAACTATCATGCAGGCATACTATAATGTCTATGGGGGTGGGGCTGGTCATCAATATCCATTATATGGTGGGAATAGTACTGCTACTGGTAATGGAATGGTAACTGGAACAAATGCTTTCTATCCATATTTTCAGTTTGGTCATGGACATACAGGCTATGGCTTACAGTATCCACAGCTGTTCCAGTACTCTGAGATGAACTCAACAGCTGGAATTACAGGATTTGCAGCTCAGCACTATGGAGTTTCGCCTGTTTCTCTGGCCCCAAGCACCCCAGCACAAGTTGCAGGTTAGCTAGCTAGCTTGCTTAGTTTTCTGCTGCTAATATTGATATTTTAAGGCATAAAGTAAGGGAGGAAACGATAGTTGTTAATAATGGCTCGTCTATTTAGGCTTTTTACTTGCTTTTGTGTGCAGTTAGATGTCAATAATGTCTAATATATAGTATGTTAGGTGGCAATATTGCTTCCCTCTTCCAAAGCAAAAAGAGAGAAAAAAAAATCTAATGTGGAAAATTAAAATTTTTGTAAGTTTTTATGAAAATTATATATTTTTTTCTTTTAAAATACCGCATTTTAGAAAAATAAGTGCTACACTAATGTCTATCCATATTTAGGTACATACTTAGGCTTCATTTGGGACGGCTTTCTTGCTGTTTTTTAGAGCAGTTTTCTAATACAAAGATTTCTAGTTCAAAAAATCTTTGTACTAAAAATTAAGTTATTTTAGAAAGCAACAAAAAAACCATCCCAAACGATGCTTTAATATAATTTTTAGGCTGTTGATCACTGTATATAGAAGAATGTAATTTAAATTTTAATGGGATACTAATATCTTTAACAGTATGTTTTACTTTGACACAGGCTTGACAATGTCTCTCATGACTGCACCCTCTCTTCCAACTCCAGCAGCAAACCACCACTACAGGTTTATCCCTTCTCAATTCCCCACCACAGCCATTCGTGAGCAACCTTTGGCCTAACCATGGTTAAAATTTCTTCATTTGTGCCCCCTTAGCTCCATCATCTCTTCCTTTGTTATTTCTTTGTCCATTCATTCACATATGAAAATTAAACCATGCAATCGCACGTACAAAGATAAGGAAGATCAAAACCTAAAGCCATGGGATGGTTTGAAGCTTTAGCTAAAGCTCTGGGATGGGCTTAAAGCTAACCTTCTTCTATGCACACTCCAAGGGTTGGGGTGTTTCATCAACAAAGAGAAACTAGAGAGACATTCTCGTCTAACTTCATAGATATAAATGCATGCCTAAGTTGGACAACTTGGGCTTCGTTTGGGACAGCTTTTTTATTTTTTCTTGAGACAACTTTCTAGTACAAAAATTATTGTTTTTTTATGCTAGAAAGCTGCTTCAAAAAATAGTAAGAAAACCGATCCAAACGAAACTTTAGACTTTATGTCAAAAAGTACAGCAGTTATATACATAGAGTAAGCAAGTATTTTTCTATGCTTGCAATGTTATTAATTAGGTCGACCACATGTGGTTACTTGGCAGGTTTTGTTGTATAGGGCAAAGGCTTAGCCCTTCCACATGTTCTCCTAACTTCAGCTAGTTCTCTAGTGGACTTAGCTGACCCACATCATTATTTCTTCTCATGCATGCATGTGCCTCTTTAGTACTGGGCAAGCTAACATGTCAACCTTATCTATGATAAGGTAAGAATACCTTTCTTTTTTTCACTCTTTATTGTGTAATTAGATGCATATGGCTGATTATCAGGCTCTATGGTGAGCTTGTTTTTTTCAGCTAGAGGAGGGCTAATGTTTTGGTATTGGCCTTCCTTTGTCTTCTAACTGAGCTAGGACTCTAGAGATGGCTTTGGAGTTCTACTTGCACTTGGGAGAATTTTTTTCTTCCATCAATCATGTAAACATTGGACCCTAGGGAGATGTTTTTGGTCTCTTTGGTCCAAGTTTTAATAGGCATCCAAAGTAGATCTACCATGGTTAGGTTCATGATCTCTCTCTCTCTCTCTCTCTCTCTCTCTCTCTCTCTCTATCTATCTATCTCTCTTTTCTCTCTCAAGAGTTCTCTATCTCAAGAACTTGGCATGTAACATTAAGAAGACTTATGATGATGCTTTTAATTAAGTAGACTGTTTAATGGATTGTAATAACTAAGAATGATATCTTAGGCAGTTTGTTGGGCACTGAATTATATTAGTACTTATATGTTTGTAGTTGATGTGATGTGGCTTCAAAACTTTATGATGTGTAATTTTTGTGTTATGGGTAAATTAATTAATTGCTTCTGGTAGTCATGTGCTTAAGCATTTTAATTTGTTTGTAAATTTTGAGTTGGCCATGATAGCAATCAATTGCTAGATTATAATTATTTTGCAATTTTTTTTGAAAGATTTATATATTTAATTGATATGTTTTATATTTTTATACATCCAACATCTGAATATTTATGTTTAGGTATATATTATTTTCGTGTGTAAATAATATCAAAATATATAGAAGAAAAAATGTATTTTATTTTAAATAAATTAATATTTATAATATTTTTTATGATATTTAGATATTTAAATATTATATAAATAAATATAAAATTTTAGGTATTTTATATATAAACACATTAAAAATTATGTGGTTATTTTATAAATCTCCCTATTTAGTTTGAGCATTTGTCTAACAAAATTTCTTGACTCTAAATAAAACTTCTTACAAGCTAAATATGTTCATATGAGAAATGAAAGTCTATTTTATATGATCAAATTGCAGAACAAATATATCGCTATAATTTTAAAATTAAAAAATATATATTTGTATAGAGACTCCAATAAATTTGAAATCTATTATTAAATAATCTTGAACTAAGAATATCCTATCTTATTCTTAAATACTCCCACTTCAAATATTATTGCTGGCCACCACATGATTTCAATAAATTAAATGAGGATATAATTGAATTTGATCTCAAGGCAATATCCATAGTTGTGAATGTATTGAGTCAATCATAAGCTCAGATGTCACTAAGATTTTATTTGGAACAATTTTTATATTGCTTTTTAAAGCATTTTTTTAGTACAATTTTTTTTTTACTAAAAAGCTGCTTTAAAAAGCAGTATAAAAATTGTCACAAATGAAACATAATTTTTTGAGTTCAAGATGTACTTCAGCTTAATTCTATGAATTCGAATTAGCTCAATTCTAATAATTTTCTAGGGTTCTTTGATGCATATACAATTTTAGAAGACAAATGTTGCTTATGTTTTCATTGAAAAAGATATATTATTTGAGCCGATGGATCCAATGTGAGAGAGTGAGACTATTTTTAAAAATGATTAAATTTTTCGTTAAAAATAGAAAATTTATATAAATTTTGGACAAAAGAAATGGGCATGATAAAATGAAAAAAAATATATAGATTAAAATATCCGGGTCAAATTTTTTATTAGGAAGAATTTTAATTTTATTAAATTTAGTTTAAGATTAATATAATATAAATTTTAACTATTTATTTATATATTTCACTTTTCTCAAAGCATATCTCGTAATATTAATATTCATTCTAATTATTTTTTATAATAATTTTTATGCAAAAATTTTTAATATAATTATTAATAAATAAGGGTTTGCTACCATATTCTGTAAGTCCCTTCAAACCAAACAAATACAAGTTTCAAAACTATTAAATTCATTTTAAATAAACATAATGTAAATTATAAGTAATTATTTATATATTATATTTAAATAATATAATTATACTTAATTATCTTTTTATTTTATTTTATATTTAAATAATATAAATCATAATTATAATTATGTATTTATATAATATAAATTATTATAATCTTGGATAATGGAAAACATGTAACAATAATATCTTCTTAAAATAAAATCCTATCAGTTTATCAACTAGTCATGAATCTTTATAGTCTGTTTATTTTTAAGCTTTCAAATCATTTCTTAGTCTGTTTGAAAAAACATTCTTATAATTCTGTTTAACTATTATTTTCTAACTTATTTTTTTAATTATATTAAAAAACTATTATTTTCAGATAACTCCCACAATACTTTTATAATCACTTTTTAAAAAAAACATGACCGTTAATCATTTATTTTCAGTAAAATTTCCTGCTTCCAAACGCAACGTAGAAGAGAGTACAGCCATTGGAGTACAGCCAAATGAATAGCACCAAGCTTTGCAAAGTTGTTAGAAGTTAGAACAAACAAAACAAAATAAAATAAAATGAAAGTGTAATTAATGTTGTTCAGCTTTTAGTTCTTATTATATTATGCACAGACTGGAATTAAATGTTTATTTATGAATAAAAAGACTACTGATAGAGTCAAATTAGGATAGCAGCCTGCCCATGAATGTGAGATTATTTTGTGCAGTCAACGGTTAGTTTAGAGATAAATCAGGATACGCCACATCATTCTATATATAGCAGTACATAATACTGGTACACTGCTAAAAAGTGATGTGGCGTGTCCTGGTTCGCCTCCGAAAAATATCCGGTGACCGCACAAAATAATTTCACGTTTAATGGGAGCTTAAAATATCAATTAACATCTTTTTATTTTAAAAATTAGATCATAATATTTGCAAACAATAGAACTAAACAAAACACAAGAATGCAGATTTAGAGATTACTAATGCGTAATTATCATAATCATAGAGACACTATGGGCAAGATTATTTTCGACTAACCATTAATGTTTCACACTAATATTATCTAAAATGAAGCCTATGATAATATGCCTCTGAAATGATTTATAAACTTAATTGCATGATTAAATTTTGTTCTAGTTTTATTCTTTTTCATATTTGAATTGCGTCTCAATGGATGATTCCATGAAAAAGCGCTTTGATGCCAAAATTGTAGGTTTCATATGGGACGGCTTTCTTACTGCTTCTTAAAGAATTTAATTTTTGTACTAAAAAGCTGCTTTAAGAAGCAGGAAGAAAGTCGTCCAAAACTAAGCTTTAGTGGTTTGATCTAAAATGCCAAATTTTTTTGAAATAATTTGAGTAGAGTTTTCATAATGAATCATAAAAATGAGATCATATTGCCTCCATGGAAGGTGCATGTTTATGTAAGAGATGATCAAATTTACAATAATTTTGTAGAAAAGGCAAAACAATTGCTCTCAATATTGGGAGAAAGGGTTGGAGCTTGCTTAAGATGTCATGTTCTTTCATAATGTTATTTAATAGGATAGTAAAGTGTATTTTCACAAATAATCCTCAAAAGTTGAAGTTTATTTCATTGAAGTATGATAATCTAAGATATTTTCATCTAATTTACTATGTCTTAATTTTTTTTGATATAGCACATATTATCATCAACTTTTCACTAAAGCAAGCAATCCTTAATTTGATAGAATAATTTATTGCCATGAATATCAATATACTATCTAAAATAGCTAAGAATTAACATTCTAATTTTAGGGTACATAGAAATCAATGAGTCAATAACCAAGTCTATTTCAACACATCTCAAAGTTCAACTGAGTTCAAACCATGAAAGCTCAATTTGAGGGTGTTAGACCACTTGAACTACAATAGCACATTAAGAGGGAGGTGAATTTGTGTTTTAATAAAATTCTTTTTCTACTATTTTTCTTTTGAAAAACTTTAACCAAACACAAAATTATAATTTTAAAACAAGTTTCTCAAGCGGAAGCAAAACAATAAGAAAACCAAATAAAAATCAAAATTTGACCTACATCCACCCCAGAGTCCTTCACTCTGAGTATTGCACAAAATTATTAGTGATTCTCCTTTTGCTCACACATCAAGGCAGAGAAATCCTTACAAAATCTCTTCCACTAACTCGGTACACCAGAGAATCGAAATCCTTTTCACTCTCCTGGTGATGCAGAAACCTGATCGAAACCATTTTCACCCTCCTAGTGAGGCAAATAACTTGAAGTCCCTTTCACCCTCCTGGTGCGGCGGAGTTGTCGGTAGCCCTTTGATTCCAAAAGGTTCTTCCCGAAGTTAATTTTCCTCAAGTAAAGCTTTCACTCATAGAGGAAGAAGGTAAATGATGACTGGAGCAACAGTGTGAAGATTTCCTCCCTCACACTCCTTCGATCCCACAATTTTATTCTCTCTCTCTCCCTCTCTCTCTCTCTCTCTCTCTATCTCTATCTATCTATCTATTTCTCTCTCAACACATCTTTTTCTCCCAAGCCCAAAGCTTACCTTTTAAACTATCTCCCACAGAAGACTCAAATCCTATTGACTAGACTATTCAAAATGAAATAAGAGATCTTTAATATTAGACTCCAAGAAAAATCCTAAAATTCAATTAGTCGTCATACTTCGTACAGTGCGATCTAAGGATCGTATAATATGATTAGTTCAATTCTCCCTTTAGTATTATACGATAACTATTTCCATGTATGCTTAGTTTAAAGGTTTCAGTTGATCATCCAGCACCATCTTATAGTCGTATATTATGATTAGTTCAATCGAATATTAATTCATCTTGGACAAAGCATAGCAATCAACTATCATCCTAGTCGCCACTCCGTTCGTACAGTACAAACCTCACTTCGTACAATATGATCATTAATCATAATTAATTTCAAATTTGAATGCTTAATCATAAGAATTATATTAGGCAAGATTTTTACATATTGTACATGATGATTGGTATTGTACTATATGAAAAGACCAAAGTTTAATTTTTAAAATATTACCTAATAATAAATGACAGTGGGGATTTCTAAATACAAACTGATCGTCATGTATGATTATGATCATACAGTATGATTAGTTCATCCTAATCTTAATTTTTATTTTCTTAATCAATGTGTTTTAATTAATTTCTAAATGAACTAGTCGTACAGTACGATGCAGATCATCCAGTACAATTTTCAGAAAAGAAAAAAAACCTTATGTTTCACTCTCATGTGTCTATGTGTGTGGTTTCTACACTAACATGCGCATTTTACAATTCATAGACTCAAGAAATATAAAAATACATATTCTTGCATACATCAACATGTTCTACCCAGTCTTAAGCCCTAATACTTTGGTGGTGCTTAATTATGTTGTACCTGAAATGTTAATACACTCAGAAAAATATATATGCAACAATAACAAATAAGAGAATCCAATTAAAGATTAATAATGTTTGTTATCATCAAAACCTAAGCTCGGGCTCTCGGATTGCAACAAAATAGACAAATTGAGGTTGCACAAGAACTGATTGAAACAGATAATTATGTATTTATGAATGCATATATGTATCTCAATATTTTTATATGTATCTATATTTATAAAATTATGTATATTTAGACTAAAACTTATCTTAAGAAATCAAAATCAATTAAAAAACCATAATGGATTTGTTGCTTGGATCAAGCATATCCTTTAATTAACTAATCCTTGTCTAGCTAGAATCAAACTCAACCCAATTCTACCTATATCTAAACATGATTTAGCTTGAGATAAACCAAATGGTTAAATCAGGTAAATCTACTCATGCTATTATGTAAAAAAAAAAAAAAAAAAAAACATATCTGGATTAAAAGAAAAAGGGAAGTTTGCCACACAAAATCACTGAGGAGGGTTGTTTTGTTGTAAGTATTAGGAGTGTAAAATAAAAGAAATACATTGCTTTAATTTTTTTTTTTTTTTGAAATAAATCAAGTACTAAACATTTTTTTATAGAGGATTGGAATATCTCAAAGTATTTATTTTTGTGAATTTGAAATTCACTCAAATGAGGACGAATCAACATGAAAAGAAAACTCACTATGAAAAGAAAACATCAACATCCAACCAAATAATGCAAAAATATCATAACCAAATTTAGTAATTTAAGATTTTGTTTGGAACATATTTTTTTATTGCTTTGTAAAACAACTTTTTATTACAAAAATTTCTTATGCTAGAAATTTTTATAATAGAAAGTTGATTTAGAAAATAGTAATAAAATTGTCTCCAATGAAGCCTAAATTCATTGTAACAAATCATGATTCAATTCCAATTCTCTCTCTTTATGTAGAGAGAAAAAAATAGATAGAGATGTCACTTATAAAATGTGACAAATTTCAATTGTGAAAGTTATATATCATAGAATCGAATGAGAACATAAAAGTTAATTTATGTAAATAATCTTTCAAAAAAGTTAATGGAACTCTCAAATATTCAAATATATTGTTATGGGCTGTGAAATTTTTGATAGTAGAGTGAAAAAATTTTGTCTTAACAATACAAAAAATTTAATGCACAACCAAATAATTAAAATGGTAGGTAAACATCAGAATTTTTACGTGAAAAATCCTGAAAAGTGAAAAGAAATTATGGGGTCTTGCTCAGTTATAATGATTTCAATAATATTGCTAGAACATATCACAAGAGTCAATAATACGTATCTATTGATTAGATAAACGCGAAATTTTTTGGTTTAATATGCTAACCTTATCGGAAGGTAATTGCAATTGAATCATTCCAAACCTGTGAGTAAAATTGAACTCATCAACCCAATCTAAAATTTCATGTCCATTTTGTTTCCATTCTTGAGGGGCCGTTTTGCATCAATTGGCAGCCACTTGTGATAATTATTTTTGAAAACGTCTTAATTTTACTTTTAAAAGTTTTTTGAAATGATTTTTTTTAATTTATAAATAATAAATATAATAATTACATTCATTAAATAAATCTATTTTTTTAATAAAAATTAAAAGGTTAAAAAGTCATGTAATATAAACACTGAAGTGAAGGGGCATTTGAATCACTTTCTTTCTTTTTTATTATATATATTCTAAATATTAAATAAAACCCACCGCTGCTTGTCCGGGTGGTGAAGAGCCGGCTGGGCAAAGCCTAGGTCCCGGGTTCAAATCCCTTGGCAAGCAGTGAAAGTCTTAAGTGTTGGCCGTGTAAATTGATGTGGGTTGCATGCTTCGGAATTTTCATTGGCATAAGGATAGTACTTCATCGTAAAAAAAAAAAAAATTAAATAAAGGTATTTTTATTTTTATTGAATATTGCATAAGACATTAATGATGGCCGCAATGGCAGATTGGCCGTCAGCGACAATGATGAGTTCTGACTTCTGAGGAGGCACATATTCGTCAGAATTATTCACTTCTGAGTTCTGACTCCAAAAGTCATTTTAATTTAAAAAAATAAAAAACTTTTAAAATTAATTGTAAACAACTACTAAACATTAGTAAAATGAGCCTTTTTTCAAACAAAAAAATAAATAATATAAATCGAACATATTGTTAAAAACTAAAAATAAAAAGTGACTCATTATTCAAAATACTAATTACATATGAAACTAATCCCACCTAGAGTTGTGAGTGAGTTATGCAATTTACCGAGCCGTAGACGTGTAAGTGAGTCAAGCCACCTCGAGCACTGCTCGATAAATGGCTCGTCAGCCAAAGCCGATGAGTTATCGAGCTAAGTATGAGCTGATCCCGACTTAAGACTCATTAGCTCAGGAGTTGACTTTTTTTAAAAATACTAATATAAAATCACTTAAAATGAACTAGCATTCAAAAAGTTAATAAAAATATTTAAAAATAAATATCTTTTTTTCTTATATTACATAATTTATTATTATTTTTTAAAATTTCTCATTCTTTTTAGCATTTTATTATAATAATTATTTGAATCAAAATCATTTTCCCTCTTTCATAATAAATGAGCAGCTCGTGAGCCAGCTTAAACTTATAGAATAATGCTCGAGCTCAAACTCAAACTTGATTAATTAACTAAATTCAAGATAGGTATGACTTGAGCTCAACTCGAATGATTTACACAGCTTATTCCCACACATTTGAGTTATAATTCTATAAAGCCAGAAGCACGCATTTGGGTAAATTAGTAAAATACAATAATGATTGAAGGACTTAAAAGTCCTTTTTAATTCTATCTTATCACATATTTGATTACAAACTATGTAAAAATCCACAGTCTAAATAAATAATAATTAGATTCTCATACAATTAAAAACATCCTCTATAAAGTTTTTTATCATTTCAATTAAAGATTAAAATACCTTTAAAGTTATTGAAATCATGTATGTAAAAAAATTATGATATTAAAAAAATGATGATATTAGTAAAAATGAATAGTTTTGATATTTCATTTGAAAGACAAAATATCAATTTTAAATTTTATGTAGAATGAGGCTTATCCTTCTAAAAAGAGAAAAATTCATACATTAAAGTTTTGTTTGGATCAGCTTTTTTATTACTCTTAAAATAGTTTTTTAATAAAAAAAAATTAATTTTTGTACAAAAAAGCTGTTTTAAGAAGCGGGGAAAAAGCTGTCACAAATGAAGCCTAAATTTTAGAGGAAGTTACATACTTAGTACTCAAAAGATTAGCATTTATATATTTCACACTTAAACTTCAATATTTTTATGATGTAACGCTCTATTAACAAAGTTAGCGGATCTTGTTGGAGTCATTGGATCTTGCACAACATGTCACCATCTTGTATTCGTTGTTGCCTAAACTCGTCAATGCCTTCCCTTAGACCCATCATTGTTGTCTCTAGGCCGACCATAGCCGCATATGTCCATGTGATTCCTCACTTGTTGTCAAGGGCATGAAGAATTTTCAAAGATCGCCAGCGTCGAGAGCTCACAAGCAAGGGCATAAATGATTTCAATCGAGAAAATTATGTAGGAGCACACAACAAGGTCATCAATGGGTCCAAGCGAGGCGGAGCTCACAGGCAATGGCATTGACGAGTGCAAGCACGACAAGCTTGCAAGCATGGGCTTTGACACGCAAGCTAACATTTGGCGAGTGCGTCGTGCGGGTTAAGGATTTTTAAAAGAGGGTGTTGTTCTTATAGTATTTGAATGTAAATAATGAAACTTGAGAGCTATGTCTCTAAATTACCCTAAATTTTATCAAATATCTTGATACTCTACCTTGACTTTCCTCCCTTCTATGAAACCAAACTCACATAACCATGCAATAAAAAAGTTCCCAAAAGCATATTATATAATTCATTTTACAAATAAAATCAGTATCTGGAAAATGCTGTATATAATAAGAGTTAAGGAGTGAAGTTACCAAACATAGTAACATATATAGACACTGTACTAAAGAATTTCAACGTTAAAATATTGACATTCATAGGATGGCACACCTGTTTTCGGCCTGTTTGCGAAACTCCTGAGACTCTTCCAGAGCCCTCTGTAGCTCAGCTTTGAGCTTCTTGATCTCCTCATCTGACTTCAACCTTGATGCTTCTGCAATCTTTTCTGCTTTCAGCCGCGCGGTTTGCTCTTCGGCTAATTGCTTCTCAAGCCTTTCTATTGTGAAGTGCAATTTCTCCTCTACCTACATAAAGTCAAAAATTATTTAAATTATGAGTTTTTAAAGTGAATGAATGATCCTTCAATATTTTAAGGTGTGTTAATTTTAGATCTATTTTTTTCTAAATATTCAATTTAGGCTTAACTTGAGTAGATCTAAAACTGAATATATGGAGTGTAATTTTAATAGTAACAGACCTAGTGGAGCATTGTGACTTTAGCCAATCAAGTCATTAATAAGAGTAATCGTTTTAGATATATTGGATCTATTGTTCAGAGTAATATGGATGGGGAATATTATCAGTAGAATTCAAGTTGGATGGTTGAAGTTGAGGAATGGATCGGGCTTGTTGTGTGATAGAAAAGTCCCCCTCAAACTTAAGGAAAATTTCTATAAAATGGTGGTGAAACCTGCAATGCGTTATGGTGCAGAATGTTGGCCATTAAAAGATAAGCATAATACTAAGTTAAGTGTTGCAAAGATAAGGATTCTCGGGTGGATGAGTGGATTTAACCTTAGAGACCGGATTCGAAATAAGCATATACGTGAAAAGGTTGAAGTAGCTCCCGTGGAAGATAAGATTAAAGAGAGCCGCCTTAGATGGTTTAGTCACATAAAATGACAGCCTTTCGATGACGTGATTAAGAAAGCAGAGGTATTAGATTTAACTTATATTAAGAAAGGTAGAGTTAGACCTAAAAACACTTGATTAGAAAATATTAGAATTGATATTTATGTACTAGATCTAAACGAGAATTTGACTTTTAACAAGACACAATGGAGAAAGAGGATTCATGTAGCCATCCCCACGTAGTGGAACAAAGGCTTGATGTTGTTGTTATTGTTGTATTCAATTTAGGCCTTCGTTTAGGATAACTTTTGATTACTGTATTTTCGTTGCTTTCAAAAAAAAAATTTTACTAAAAAAACTACGTTAAAAAGCATCAAAAAGGTTGTTCCAAATGAAGCTTTAATCACTCAACTCATTAAATCTGAATCAATTTCCCGAAATTGTTAGAGGGAAAACTTCAATAAGAAAAATCTGAAATTTTTAGATCAATTTCATTAATATGAGCAAAGATTTATCCAAAAAAGTTCAAAATTGCCGGAAAAGCTTCCCTCCGTCAACTTTCAACTAAATAAATGACAAAAGTAATAATAGGATCAAATTAGTTTTGATGAGTTGAATGAAAAAATCTGGGACTAAAAAATTTATGGACCATTTTGATCATTTACGCTAATTTCATAAATGAACAAAGGAAACATACAGTGAAAACCATGCAATTTTTACTAAAACAAGTAATACCATTTCAGTTATGCGTTTGATCTGATCATCATATGATTTATAGATCTCTTCCTTCAGTTGAGATAATTCCTTCGCGGAGTACTCCTTATTAGCTTCAATCGCTTCCTCCATTTGCTGCCGACGCAAGGCTCCTTCCTGAATAAACATGAGAAATAATGTCATGGATGAACTTACATGCTTGAATGATGGATCTGTAAATCATTAAGGCAAGAACAAAGTTGTACCTTGACTTGAGAAAATATTTTACTGGAGAATGGTTTTCCGCCATTGCTTGCGGCAATGGAGTCTACAAGAGAGATCAACTGTTTTAGTTGCCCCTCTCTCTTAATCTTGTCCTTGGTGTTATTATCAAAAACGACAACTCTGTTTTTACACAAGTTTATAATGTTCTGCAAGATAATTTTTATCCAAGGTAGGAAAGTTAGACATCAGATGAACTTAATCAAAAATATGTTGAGAAGCATGAGCATAGAAAGAGATGCGGGAAAAGTAGAAGGAAAGGCATAAAACAAATCTAAATAAAGATTAGTAGTGTAGATACATTTGATAAGCCTCTAAGTACTATGTTGGCATATTTTGTGAGAAAGCATGTAGCATATTTAAATTTAAATTGTCTGCATGCTGGACTTCAATCTTTATTGTTGACCTCAAAATTAGCTTCGGAGTCGAGTTTACCATGCACAACGAAAAAGAGAAGCAGAGGAGCACAACATCTCATGAAATTCACATCAAACTCGTCGACCAAAAACTCAAATTAGCAAAATGGCATCCATTCGCGAACCAAACAGCGCCGACACATTCGGGGTAATTGAAACAGCCAAAGATTGACAACCATATTAGCTAGGGTCACCAATCGACAACAATTGAAAGGATCGAGGTGGAATTGACATGCACAAACAACAATGATTAGGCAAGCAAGTTGATGCATGATTAACTAAAACAAACATTCACTATTATTTTTTTAAAAAAAGAATGAATGAAAATTTCAAATATATATAATTAAAAAATCCTACATATCCTAACCCTAACCCTCCTCACATAGATATAACTCATCCCACTCACTCCCTAACCCAACACAAGACTCACACTCCCTCTCTCTCATGTACGCAAAGGGCCAAAGCCCCCCCTCTCCCCTTTGGTCGCACAAAACCTGTGCCAAGCCTTGACGACCCTCGCCATCATGCATGCCGCCGACCAACTCCCAAGGTCGGCCACCTCCTCTCCTTTCTTTTCCTTCTTCCTCTTCTTCTCTTCTTCTTTCTTCCTCATCTTCTTCTTCTTCCTTTAATCTTCTTCTTCCTCAAAACCCTAACCCTAGCCGCCACCTCCTTCTCACTCTAAAATCTGAGAGAAAGAAAGAGATTTCTTTCACTAACTTCATCTCTTCAACCTCAAAATCCACTCCCTACAACCTCCTACATCATAACCATCAAAAATCTACCTTCCTCTCTATTCTCTGTTTAGACCTAGAGAAAAAAAATTCTCTAAACATAGAGAAAAAAAATTCTCTAAAGATAGAGAAAAAACTCACTTTCTATCTCTAGGCCACCTCGCCAAACACATCTCTTTCATTCCCTTTCTCACTAGAGATAGAGAAAATAATTTATCCCTATCTTTCTCTCTCTAGAATTTGAGAAAGTTTATCTCTCTAGCCCACCTCTCTCTCTAACTAACCCTCTCATCCTCTCCTCCTTCACTCTCTCTCGACAAGAAAAGGAAATAAAAAAGAGAGAATACTCATGCGCCACCTCGCCTCATCATCTCACTATCATCGCCCTCGCTATCATGCACTTTAAGGTATAACCCCACAACTTCAAAACTCCAAAAAATCCGGGTTGTGATGCATTTGGCACGACGAGTGGTATAAGTACCTATTTTTCTTAACCAGCGGGCAAAACTCGTAGGCAACGCGGACAACATGCCGAGCAAATCTTGTTTGCACTTTTCTTAGTACGGTGGGATCAAACATAAGTATCCATGTTGTCTTTCTTGACTGGCGGGGAAAGATTATAATTTGAAAACAGGTACCTGAAGACCCATGTGTTTCCTTTCTTGGTTGTGGGATTGAATATTACAATCGCGATATTAACTATAACACCAACTAGCATACCCGATGCAACTCCCTGTATGGGGAGAACACCAGGATGCTGCCAAAATTTAGACTAACGAGCAACTTAAACTAAACTTTAAAAAAAAAACTAAAATCTAAAATTAAATTGATAAAAAAAAAAATGAAATCCTAAGTTGCAAGTTGAGAACAAAAAAGAATAGAAATGTCTTTTAGAGAACTTGTGTCGAACTCAACAGCTTGCCAACGGCATGAACCAAAATCACCTCCTTAGTTCATAAAACACCTCAAGTCTCTCAAGAACACCCTCTGTTACTTGAAATTTGTGTAATATGAAAAATATATGGGCTCCCTATTTATACCCCAAAAGGAAGTCATTTGTGGAGCCCATCTAAACTAAAACCCAATCATGAAAAGCAAGGAATGAACACATGTAAAACATGCTAACATGACATTTCGGGGCATTCGTATTGGGGTTCCCGATAAACATGCAATTGGATAAAAACATAAACAATAATACGCCTAAATATGAATGTCAGTTAACCTAAAAATGCAAAACTATGTATACACTCCTACAACTACGCATTCATGTCAACAATTATTATGTAGGACCCTTGCATATCACCTCAATTAAATGATCCTCAATAAAATAAAATGAGCAGTCATGCTATGAATCATGGGTGTACAAATGTCCTAAGAGACATACATGATAGATATTAAAGGGATTCATACACATCCCGTGAACATGCCTTTGAAAAGAAATAAAATAGTACATTGTTGTGTGTCACAGGTTGCACGACTCTAAAAAATTGCGAGACACATCAAATCATCAAAGTAAAATTTTGTTAGTGTCCCCAAGTCATCTGGTGCAAATGCATCGAAGATATATGAGTGTGTTATACGCATACATTAAGTAGCGTGTGTGCATATCTTTAGATATGCGAGTGCATTTTACAAATGCATCAATAATCATGTAAGATTCAGATGCATCATACGTGCACATTTTCCAAAATGCAAATACATTATGCACACGCAGTACGTCATACATGAATATATCATGCATACACATTATGTGACATGAAGATGTATCATGCATATATGAATATGCAAATGTGCCATGCATATGTACTATGCAACATGCATATATACTATCCAGGACTCCAATATACCATGTATGTGCAGTACAAAATTCAAAGGCATCATGCATATGTACTATCTAACACGTCAATATACCATGTACATGTGTCCGTGCAACATGCAAAGGCATCGTGCACATGTACTATCCAACACACCAAATATCATCTACATGAGTTGTGCAACATGCAAAGACATCATGCATATATACTATCTGACATGTCAATATATCATGTGTATGTATCGTGCAACATACAAAGGCATCATGCATACATATTATCCAACATACAAATATATCATATTCATGCACTGCATCACAAGCATATACACCATGAAACATGCACATACACAATCCAACATGCAAACATAATATATATACGCCGCACAAAATGCAAATGCATCGATGCATATGCAAATGCACCAAACATACCTATCAAGAGGCATATAAATGCAATAAAACTACATGATTAAATTTCAAAATTCCAAAATCCCCTTTAAAATAAATGTGGGCATGGGACCTAACAAACATAATAAATATACAAGCGTTATGTCTGAAGATTATGCACATACCCAAAAAATAATAAGTGAGTTTTAAAACGCGCAACATAGATCATGCAAGTGTGCTAAAAGGCATACATAGCATTTAAAAATGAAATTTAAATTATCTAAATAGAAGTGGTCTGGCCATTACGCTAAATTTTTAAACCTCGATGTCCAAGAATGCTACACAGGTCAAAAGTGAACATAAATTCAAGTTTGACCCTCATCCTTGAATGGGCTGGATTTGGCACGACTTGAATCAACGAACAAATACAAGGTCGTAGCTTTGACCAAAGTATTTGATTTTATATGTACGTATTAGACCTTCAAGACCTCTTATAAGAAAGATTCATTCATTAAAGCACAAATTCTCAAAACTAACGATTATTGAATCAATCGAAATATTTGAGTTTATATGTTCATATTAGGCATTCAAAGTCTTTTATAAAGAAAATTCACTCATTAAAATATAAACTCCGGTTATGCATACAACTACCTAAAAAATCAATAGTCGAACTAGATCTTTTGTTGGCAAGAAAACAGAGTATACAAGGTTCAAATAATGAAGATCACCCACAAACCTTAATGATGACCGTATTGAATGTAAATCTCAACAAAAGAGGACTCAATCATTAAATGCCATAACACTCAAATTGAGCCCGATCCTCTGTTGATAAATATACAAAGTTGTAGGGTCAATCACTGATGATGGCCATGATGAGTGTGAATATCAACCAGAGGGGATTCTCAATTTTAAATGCCTCCAAAATTCAATCAAATAAACATATTTAAACTAACTTAACGCAACCCCAATGACGATCGTGTTAAAAATTAATCTCAACCGGAGTGGAACATATCTTTTAAATACCTTTAATCTTCAATTAAATATAATATGTAAAGTGACTTTAATATCACCCCAAAGATACATGTGTTGAATGTGAATATCAACTAGAAGGAATTCTACCTTTTAAATGCCCCAAATTTTCTATAAAATATAAATATATTTAAAATGACTTTAATGTCACCTTGATAATAGTCGTATTGAATATAAATCTCAACTAGAGAAGAATCTGTCATTAAATGCCATAACACTCAAATTAAGCTCGATCCTCTCATGATAAATAAACAGAGTTGACATAGGCAATCTCCGATGATGATCGTGTTGAATATGAATATCAACTGGAGAGAATTCTATCTTTTAAATGCTCCAAAACCCATGTATTAAAGTTCAAATATTTTAAATGAAATTAAATCACCTAAAAATTTTTAAAGCAAAAATCTATCCATCTTTCAAAATCATTTTTCAAGGAGAATAAATTTGAGAATAACTTCGGCTCACAAGGAGCGAATGTATGATCAAAAATATCACTAAGATTCATCCACAAACAATCTTTTGCTATTAAAGATATGGCAAATTTCTTTTAATCAATGATTTGGCCTAATAGCTCCATAAGACTAGTGGCTTGGCTCAATGTGAGCTCCGAAAATTCGGCCCCGGCCTCCGCGCGCGCTTTTCTTATTCGGCGAGAGAGTTTTAACGAACTAGGTTCCGAGGTAAATTTTGGAAGGCAGATGGGTTTATAGATAAGACACTACCCAGAGATTTCGCCCTCATTTTGTGAGGACTTTATGATCTGAGTTCTGGTTTCCTATAGGCGCAAGCCCCTATAGTTAATTACCCCTCCCGATCACGAGAGAGAACTTTCGATTAAGGCTAGTCATCGATCAGATTCGTATAGAGATACGTGTATCTGGCATATAGTAGCAGCAGTATGTATAGGATATTGGTAGAAATTGGATTTGAAAATTGGGTTTGGATTTGAGAAATTGGAAAGTTTGATATTTAAAATAGAAATTGCATCATCTAGCACTTAAAGCAGATGGTGGGGGAATGGATGATGAGCCCGATCAAGATCCCATGGTTCCGTCGTCCCGGGCCATCGTGGTCCCTGGTCTACTTAGTCAGAGGAGGTAGTCGACCCAACCTGACAGAAGGATCCTTGTCGGCAGCCATGGGTTGCTTCGTCCAAGGGGACCTTGTAGACCGGGGTTGAATGTTTGTCTAAGGGGACAAATTTGAATCCACCTTAGCTTACAGAGGGCTTTGTGCCCTATCAATCATATCATATTGATTCATATCTCAAGGATTTGATGTCAGTAAGGAGCGTATTGGCTCTGGCCATAACCGAGATATCGTGGTGCCATTTGGCGGCGAAACCACGCGGTTCAGAGGGCCCCGGGTCGTCATAACCGTTTATCCTGCGATGGCCATTTAGCGGCAGACCGCCGGTTAGAGGACACGTACCACGTCCTTACTGGCAGGAGATTGTTTGAGAATGGATCCTAGTGATATTTTCGACTAGGCATTTAGCTCTTTTGTGAGCTGAGGTAAAATTTAATTTGTCCACCTCGGCAAACTGTTGCGGAAGGTGGATGGATTTTGCTTTGAGCGATTGATGGATTGATTTCAGATTTAAATATCTGGGCTTTGGGATTTGTGGAGCTTTGGATTTTGATTGGACTTTTTGGGAGGCATTTAAGAATGCTTGAAATTAACCCCTTCGGTTGAGATCATCATTCAACACGGCCATCATTGGGGTGACCTTGAGGTCACTTGAAAAATATTTGAATTTTGTAGAAGTTTGAGGGCATTTTGAAATGTTTTGTGAACCCCTCCGGTTGAAATCTGCATTCAACACGGCCATCATCGGGGTGATTGGGGTTATTTCTCTTTTGTTGATTGGACCCTGTCAACCCTATCAACTTATCGATAGGGGATCGGGTTTCTCGTAGGCTTCGTGCCTTTGTTCATGAATTTTCTTGATTTTAGGCATTGAAGGCCTAAAAAGAATATATTTAAACAAATACACCGGTCGCTACAACCATGTATCTATTTGATAGTTCGAACCCTGTCGACTCCTATTGATCCGTATAGGAGGATCGGGTTCTGTAGGCTTCATGCCTTTGTTCATGAACTTTCTTTGTTGAAGGCCTTAAAGGCTGAATATGAATGTTGTAGACGCCTTCTGTCTGCTTATATCAGTGTTGCAGATCCGGTGGCGATGAATTGTAGATCGTAGACGCCTTCTATCTGCTTGTATTAGTGTTGCAGATCCGGTGGCGTTGAATTGTAGATCGTAAACGCCTTCTGACTGCTTGTATTAGTGTTGCAGATCCGGTGGCGATGAATTGTAGATCGTAGACGCCTTCTGTCTGCTTGTATTAGTGTTGCAGATCCGGTGGCGATGAATTGTAGATCGTAGACGCCTTCTGTCTGCTTGTATTAGTGTTGCAGATCCGGTGGCGTGGCATCTTAATGTTGATTCCCCTTTTCTCATTCACCGGGGAAAGATCTTCTGGATTTTGGAGTCAAAGATTGCTTGATTTGGAAAGAACTCCTTTTAAGCTCTTCGGCGAAGTGGACTTGCTATTTCCAGTGTTTATGGGCACCTGAATTGCTTTTCTTCTAATGTGTAGAACCAAGAAGAAGCTTTGGAACACCAGGAAGTTTGGTTCTAATTTGTTCAAACATTTCCTCTCTTCTGTTAGAGGTGTTCTTCGTACATCGGGCTGCCTTTGTATCCGGTGTACTTAGAGATTTTGATCACCGCTGTCGTAGGTGATATTTGTACTTATGTCCACAGTGATTCGATGTGCTTACGATGTATTCACTGTTGTTATCCACAAGTTATTTATAGTCATCTGCAGGGGACTGTTGTACTCACTACGACCTTCTGAAGATATTTGTAGGAGACCCATTGACATCAGTATTGTGCCCACCTCTCACCAATCTCAAGTGGTTTGATGTCTGGATTTGTTTATAGAGGACGGGTCTTTGATTGTTGATCTCCAGTATTGCCTTCTCAGTCAACAGACAATCGTAGGGATCATCGTAGGAGATATTTGTACTTGTGCCCACAGTGGCTCGATGTGTTTACGATATGCCCACTGTTGTTATCCACAAGTAGCTCATATTTGTTTGTAAGGATCCGTCGTATTTGCTACGAGTTCCTGGGAGTATTCATAGAAGACCCTTGTTTCTTGCATCATATCCACCCTTTCACCGATCTTGGGTGGTTTGTATTCATTTGCAGGTGAGCCGTGTTGAATGCAACGGGTCTTTTATTGTTCAAGTCTGACCCAAGTCCTGATGTTCAAGCAAATTTTGGATTCGCAAGTCTTGACACAGATCCTTGCACATTTGTTTTAGCTTGAGTCCAAGTAGATTTATTCCTTGCAATCAAATTTGATTTGAGTTCTTTTGATTGAGTTTTAGTTCCAATTTGACTTGATTTTATATTTGGATTTGACCATTAGAAATCATTCATGTTTTGTTCAAGTCCAGGTCCCGAGTCCACTGTTCTTGTTCATGTTCAAAGTTCATTGCTCTTTGTTCATTTGAGTGCAGGTTCTTGTTCTTTTATGTCCAAAACTTGCCCATATATAGGCCAAAATTCTGTTCAAGTCCACGGTGCCTTCAGTCTGAATTTCGGCAGCCTCCCGGCGTCTCCCCCGTTTAGGGGAAAAACCAAGAGGCAACCTTCCCCTCGACGCTACGTGAGCGCTTCAGGTAGATGTCAAAAATGTCACCGCGGTCGCATATTTTATCAAAAAATCCCCGCCCGCTACGTGAGCGTTTAAGGGTGTGGAGCACGAGTCAGAAAAAAAAAGCAGATTTCCCCCCTCTGCACCACGTGGGCGTTCGGGGGTACTTACATGAAAATAAAGAACATATTTTTTTTTATCCCCTTCGCCGCAAGCGTCGCACCGGTTTCCCACCCTAAACGCTACTTGAGCGCCTCGGGGGTTTGCCGGTTCGTTGCAGGCTTTGAAGAGGGATTCTTAAATCGTTGCGAGCATCGCACCGGTTTCCCACCCTAAACGCTACTTGAGCGCCTCGGGGGTTTGCCGGCCCGTTGCAGGCATCGAGAAAAGAACCTTGGCGATTTCCGCCTCGTCGTAGGCGTCGCACTAGCTTCCCTCCCTACAACGCCACGTGGGCGCCTCGGGGGTTTGCTAGTTCGTCGCCAACGTCGAGAGGGAAATCTGAGTTTAGGGATTATACCTTCGGGACCGGTGGACCGGCGGTGGAGGCTTGGATGTCGAGGCGAAACACTCTTCTTTCTTCTTCCCTCTTTTTTTTTTAAATCTTAATTAATAATAATTAATAATAATTAAAATTAATTAATTATAACTAATTATAATTAAAAATAATTAATTAAAAATAATGGAATTAATTATGATTAAACTTAATTAATCATAATTAATTAAAAATTATTTTTAAATTAATTATAATTAAAAATAATCAAGTTATAATTAACTCAATTAATTAAAATTAATTTTATTAATTAAAATTAGTATAAAAACTTTAATGGCTAAATCCGACCAAATGGTTTTAGTGCACGCGTTAAATCCCGGCAGTGGGTAGATCCAGGATTTAAGGATTTACAGCTTAAATCCCGTATTTACTAAATCCCTAGGTTCGGTGGATTTTCGGGATTTGGCTGAAGAAACGCACAAAGGGGAGAAAGTTACCTTCACCTCCAGCGAAATCCTGTTGATGCTTCCGATCAAAATGCCAAACTTCCGATCCGACAGACAGGGCAAGCCTGTCGGAGGAGCAGAGCCGTGCGGAGGAGGCGAGGGATCGAACGGGTAAGCTGGCTTCTCTCTTCCTCTCTCTCTCTCTCTCTCGGCTTGGAGTCGGCACGGGCAGTCGGAGGAGGCGACGGGGAGAGGGGAGATCGGGAGAGGAAGGGAATTCGGGAAATTGGAGCGGGGGAGAGGCTGAAGGCCTCGATCCCTTTCCCCCTTTTAACGACGCGGGCTCGTCGTGGTGGATGCGACGTCGAGTCGTGCGAGAAGTGGCGACGACAGAGGAAGTCGTGCGAGGCGCGACGTGGGGCTGCAGGGAGTAGGTAAGATTTGATCGATTTTTTTTTTATATCAGAGGTCAACACTCAACAGCTCCAAGTGTTAAATAGTTATGATAGGATCCTCTAATTGGTGGATTGGCCTAATGACTCCATGGAACTAGTGGTTTAGGCCAACGTTTCCACATGGTGAAAGATTATGACTAAAGCCCTCTAATTGGGCGGTTTGGCCTGATGGCTCCACCATATTATGGTCCCGGCTATAACTCGTATATTTCTCAATGGCTAATGTCTTTGAGTAATGAAACATAAGGTATACTTGATAAGAAAAAAAGCTCTCTATCAGCTAGGGTCAACTCAAATATATCCTCTTAGATAATCATTCATCTCATGTTTACAAGATAATCTTTAACAAAGCAACTCATGGTGCCGACAAGGGTTCTTCGATCAGGTTTGGTCAACTATCTCCTCTGATTAAGTAGACTGAGGACCACAATAGCTTAGAATGACGGAACCATAGGATCTTGATCGGGCACGCTTTAAGTACACAGTGATAAATTTCAAAAATACTAAAAACAAAATAATCCTCAACTATATTAAATGATCATTTTGGTCCATCGACTCCTTAAAGAGGAACCAAAATAGTCCCATCATGAGACTATTTGATTACTTTTTTAAGACTTGAGGGACCAAAATTGTCTTTTAATATAATTGGGAATAATTTTGCTCCTTCATAAAGAGTCAAAGGACCATTTTGGTCCTTTTCTCTTGCCTATAAGGGCTTGCACCTATAAGAAACTAGACCCCAAATTATAAAGTGCTCGTGAAATGAGGGTAAAATCTATGGGTACTGTCTTATCTAAAATTGAATGACTTTTAAAAATTAACCCCGAAACCTAATCTCATTAAAACTCTCCCTATAAGCCAGGGTGAAAATTTTCGAAGCCCACATTTACTATAAAGAAATGTTGAAGTAATTTGTTAACAGTTCGTAAGAGAAACAACTCTAGATCTGAAAGCAACTGCATTAACAAACACAAAAAACAAAAACATTTGTTTCATACTGATGATGATCTAGCAAGCCATCAAGAATATAATTAAGTGGGTGTTTAGCTGGGTGCAAACATAATGCAAAAGGGTTTGCATAAAAAGTAACTCTTTTTACGTTTAAAACCATCTATTATGCAGAAATTTACTCGACCCTGAAATCAATTTGCAGCAAACCGAGCAAGTACCTTATGGTACAACCTAGTTATACCTAGGCACTGCATTAATTTGGCCAGATCAAATAGCATGGACATTTTCCATACCTTGCCCAAGCCCAATCCTTAAAAAATGGATATATTCTTCTGCCAAAGCCTGGATAATTCTTTGATATTGGCTAAATTGAGCAAATCCATGTAGGCCTACTTGTAGTTAGATGAGGTTGTTTAGGCTTTTTATTGCCCACCTACTCCTAAATAGCATAACACCAAACAGATGCGACCAAATATTTATCTAACCTTTTTTTGCTCAGCATGGCTATCAGTCTAAGTGTCTAAGTAGGTCCCTCGGATCATCTCCATTTCTAAGCATAACTGAGGACATGGCGTGTGTTCACACCCGTTTTTGGTTTGGGTTTTTTGGTTTAAGAGACCAGTGTCATGCTAGGAGGCATTAGGCGGGTTGAATCCATGAAGTGTCATCCAACAAGAACAAATCTCCTATTTATTTTCCCTCACGAGTTACACAACCATTTTGTTGATTACATGCCCAAACAGGGATCAATCTAGAAATTGCAGCAGTATGAATAATTCTAAGAAATTAAAAAGTTAACAAGTAAAAAATTTCTAGTTTCTCATTGTTGCCCTTATGGAGCTTATTCAGTATGAATCCTCCCCCTCCCCTACCCCCCACCCCCCTCTTCCTCTCTCTCAATGTGAACTCTTTGCAAAGGGCTCACTCCCGAGTGATTCTCTATGTATTTGGAGTTGCTTTACACACATTAGGGGTTACGAGAGATATCTTTGCTTTCAACAAAGATAATGACTAAAAGATGTCATTCTGGATTTTAGGATGAGTCATCTCATAAACTAGTCACTTCAAGATGTATGCCATCATTGATGGTATATGTAGTTGTGAATGCATAGCACATATTCTTTGCGAATTGGAAAAAACTTGGACTATCCTAAGGGCATCTCAAGTGTCATCCATTGATTAGTCTAACTTTCTATGTGTTAGTTCTCATTCTTCACTCAAGTTAGGTTAAGCATTTTGAGCTATGCAAGAAGGATGACAAGGTTATGGGATCTATCAGCCATCATCATGCGGCATTTTCCATGTCTGCCTCCACAGCCCAACTTATGTATGGCGAATGAAGAATACCAAGAAACCCATTACCGTCATATCATATGCCAACTACTTTTCCCTTGCCTCAACTTTACAAAGCTACAAAAAGCACAGGTAATGATCAGAAAATGACAGTCATCACATGCATTCAATTTTTTAAATATCAAGTGAAATAACCATGCCTTAAATGTAACGAAGCTTAGGTAAATACTAGTGATGCATGCAGAACAAAAAAATCATAAACTAAATAGGTTCTGAAGCAACTTCAGGACTCAACTTGAGCGCAAAAAAAAAGGCTACATGTACATCTTAGCTAATCATATAAACATATCCCAAGGTAACCCATATTAAAGTAAAACTAAAGTCCAAGATTGTGAAAACTGGACCGAACATCGAATCGAAAAAATAAAAGGTTCAAGGCTCAATAGCTCAATCGGGGTTGAACCAGGAGTTGAACCAGATGACGTAATAAATATTATAGCAATTTAAATAAAAAATATAACATCCAAAATTCAGGTAGGAATAATAAAAAAATTATTTAAGAAAATTATTAGTTTAATCTAAACAATTAGTCTCTCTTAAATTAGAATTAAGTATTATATTAAGTACTAGTTTAAATAAAATTAAATATTTCCTAATATCCTAATCACCGAATAGATGCTTACATTGAATGGTAATGTGGCAGTTATTTGTTTGTGGGCCCTTTTAATTCAGTTGAGTTCGCGCATGCAAAGGCGGTGGGAAGCAAAGTGAAGATAAGAGAGTTATAGGTGTTGGGGGCTCTCTCCAGAATTTTTCTTTTGGTTCGGAATTTATGCAAGCAGCAATTACGGGATTACTATTAAAGAGGGAATTGGGAGATGCTGTAGTAGAGGGAAGATTTAGCATTGTTTTGAAGATAAGATCAGCCTTGTGAAGATCTGTAGCAGTGTGAAGGAACCGTGAGTGTGAGGAATTATTTTAAAGCGCAATTCAGTGCTATTAAGAAGGAATATTGCGGCACAATGCTTGGCTGAAGAATCTAGCATAGTGAGTGGAAAGGAATTTGGCACTGTAAGTATACCATTTGAATACTGTCATTAAGATTTGGATAGAATCAATCTAGAACTATGTAATAATTGTAATTTGTGCAAACTAATGATGGAAACAATGAAGAAAGATTAAGAGTTTAGGTTGGAAGAACTATTTCAGTAAAGAGAGGAAATTTAAAAGATTGGAAGAAAGGTAAAGATTATAATATTCTTCCTTGTCTTTTATATTATTTAAGGTATTAAAGTTCTTAAAGATGTTATTTTTATTGTGTCATAAATTAGTCTGATCTTATGCAAAGAGAAAGCTTCGAAGTGACTTATAATCGCAGAAGACTTCGAAGTAGAGAATTTGAGACATCTCGGCAAGAAGGTAAGTAATGCATTTATATTCAAATTTAAGAACTTTCAGTTATAGGTGTTGACCTCGTTTTTGTCCTGATTTGTCCTCGAGCGCATTTGATCGAATTGGTCGAGTCTCGTCGGGCTCGATTTAATTCGAATCAGGATTAATTTGGGTTTGGTTTTGTTGATTTGGGTCGAGTCGAGTCGAACTCGAATTAACTCAAATCAAGTCACATTGGGTTTTGATTTGAACTTAATTTTAGTTTATTAAACCCATCTAAATTTTGATTAAAGCTTGATTGATTTTTCTTGAGCCAATTTGAATCCCACGGTCCGATCAAGAATTTGATCGGACGGCTCCGATCTACCCTCTCCCCCTTGGTGCCCTAATTGAGGCAAAAGCCTCCATCCCGCTGGGACGATCTCAGTTCGGGATAGACAAAGAGGAGGCGGAATAAGCTCTCCTGCTCTCCCGACCTCTCCCTCTCTCCCGTCTCTTTGATTCGGAGAAGCGCCTAGGGGTGAAAACCGACCCCATCCGGCCTTCTCGTTCGCACACCTCTAAATCCAAGACCGAAGTCTTCTCCCTCTCCATCTCTCCCGTTCGGGACAAGAGGAACCGAGTCCCCATTCTTCTCCCAGATTCGCAGACCCAGGCGGAACTCCTCCCGCCTCCTCTCTGTTCGTGAGACACCCGACGCCTCACTCCCGTCCGAAGCCGAACCCAAGGTCCGTCCGACCTCCAGGATCGAAGCCGACGACTCCAGCCTGGACCGACCCCAACCTCCCTCGGCCGGCCTGGCCTCGACGACTCTCACCCTAGACGAGCTCGACGTCGTGTTGGCGATCTTCCCTAGCCGATCTGAATGGATCCCTCTTCCTCCAAGCAGGTATACTCCTTGCCTTCCCTTTTTCTCGCTGATGTTTCCATTTCTCCTCCTCCCTCTTCCTCTTCTCCCCCTTTTCTTCCATTGTTTCCTTCCTTTCCATGTCTTGAAAGCTTCTTATGGCAAATGAATGAGGAAATTAGTTGGCAATGTTTATGCTCTTCTGATCATCCTTCCTAGAAGAATTAAATCATGACTCAATGATCATTTTTGCTGAAATGGTGGAGTTCTGGGTAGAGACGGGATTCCCCTCTTCATGCATATGTTTTGTGTTTAAGTTATTTTTGCTGAAATTCTAGTCTATGGCTTAAACGTTTTATTAGAGTGAAAATTGCTCTTGTTTGTATATGAAGCATATCTTGATTTGCACTCCAAATGTGTTCTTCTTGGAGTCTGCTCTTCATGTTGTTTCTTTCTTATGTGGAGATATCACTTGTGGTGAACAAAATTTCCTCATTAAACTTTTCCCTAGAGATAGATATACGATTTAGAGTGAAAAGATTTTTTTTTTATGATAAGTGCTTTAAAAAAAATTTATTGATTTTGTTAGATGAGCGTACGTCTTAAGCCTATTCCTCTTTGCAAATAATTAGTGAGTATCTTCCTTCATAAGAAGATTTGGTAGTCGGAGCTACATGTTTCTTTCCCCAAAAGAAAGGTTATTTGCAATACTCTATGTTTTGGCTCAAGAGTATGTTTATAAGTCTAAGTTAGAGCCTTCTTTTAAACTTGTGAGGCCATATAATGTGGAATTTGGAAAACTCATCGGAAAATGATCATGTGGCATATTGTTGGAAACATGTTTAGCTAAAAGGTTACGAGTGATGAAATATTGCTATATTTTCTCCTCTACTTGGTTGAGATTTGTATGAAAAATGTCATCACCTTGCCTCTTTTATTATGAAGCATGATTTCTTATTGCTTAAGAGTTAGGATGTTTGAAGTTATTAAAATCTTGCGTAATATTTTAATATTTGGGTTTCAAATACATCATTTGTTACTATTTGAGATGTGTGGAGCTTTGTAGTATTTTTGTTCCCCTACAAGATTTTATGGGTGTGTCTCTTTGAGGCCTATTGGAAAGAATCGTATCATGTGATGCTAGATTGACTGTTGGTATTTTGATAAAGTAATTTGAAGAGCCCTACGTTTAGATCTCAATAGTGATTTTGCTATAATTTGTTTGGTGCATGCGATGGATTGGATTGCTTTTTTGCCTAAAGCGACACTATGGGTTTATGGGTGAGTTGAAAATTTAGTACTCTTAGAGTTGTCTTTCTTCAGCTCAATGCCTATAAAAAAAAATGGATGAATGCTTCACCATGTGGTGGTTTCTTGACTTGTTGGAAAGCGTTATGAGTTGCGAATTCGTGGCAAACATTACATATTTTATGCTAGAGAAAGTTCATGAGTTTGAATTAGAACCTTTCTTGAAAGCGTTGATGGCATGTGGCATGAAAGGTAGAAATCTGTTGGAAGGATTGACCTACCCTATGTTCTTATGATGAAGTATTACATGTGCATTTTGCTTGAGTTAAATCATGTTTTGATTATGGAGAAGTTATATTTGGTGTTGACGGCTTCTTGATTCCTTTACAAGAGATTAAATTGGCATTGAGTCCACCCCTCTTATGGTTATTATTTCTTTGGTGAAATGTGGAGTTCTGAATTTATATTAAATAAGTTTGCGATTTGGAATGAAAAGCGAAATATTTTCTTTATGAAATATGTGATATTTCAACTTGATGGATATATGGAGAGTGGAGGGATGGGTTTAGTTTCTTTCCAGAGCATCATTTTCTTTTATCTCTTCTGTTATTTGATGGTTATGGACCTTGAAGGTAATAATTTTAAGATTACTTTATATTTTGTGTATGTACTGGAAAGCATGATTTCTACGTACCTTTGAAATAGAATTTTAAATATGAGCTGCTCTTCTTTGCTAATGCTTTTAAAAAAAATTTGTTGTTTTAAGGAGATATTTAAACGTAAAAAAATTTGAGATCATCCTCTCTTTACAAGGTTTGAAGTTCTTGCAAATGATATAGTGAAGTTCACTTTGCATATATCTTGAAACGTGCATGAATGGAATGTGATTAGGATAGTTTTGTACTTAATGTCATGAGATTTTAATTAGAACACTCGCAAAATTGTATGTGTGGCACTATTAAAGTAAGCTTACGGATTTATGTTAAAATGGTCTTGGAGATTCTTGCTAGTTAATGGGTGTGGAAATTGGAAGCTTGTTGGAGAATAACTATGTATCTCATATCTTGAATTTTTATTGTATTGTGATGATAGCATGCTCTTTTCTCTTGAACTTTGGGAGCAAAACTATGGCATAAGAATTTCTTTCTCTTTTCTAAGTACATTTGGCATAGATGTTAAGTTTGGAAAGTCTTGTGCTATGTAATTTTACTCTTGTTTATTCATGTTTGATATATAAAAAAAAGGGAAGAGGAAGAAAGGTTGAAGGATTACATAAATAGTTTCTCTAATATCTCTCATGAAGGCATATGTCTCTTTTAAATCGATTGTCTTCCGTTAGCATTTAAAGTAGCATATATTGATGGATTTCCATGTCTTTCTTGAACTTGTGTTGAAGAGATTAAATAGCCCTTTTCTTTTTCTTCTCCCACAAGTTAGTTCTCTGTTAGAAGAGTAAAAATGATTTGAAAATAGTATCATGAGCTTCCTTTTTATGCTGGAAGAGTTTTGTATATGATCTTACTTTATGAAGTTTTATGAGTTACTTAATGTTGAAAAGTTTTATGGTTTGTTATATATTGAGGATATTTGTGATTTGTTTCGCGATTGAGAAGATTTACAAATGGCTTTATATTGAAAGGTTTTATGAGTCGTCTTTGGAAAGAGAGGTACTATAAGCTGTCTTATATCGAAAATACTTATGAACATTAACTTTTATGGTTTGAAAGATTTTTGATGAATTTTTGTGAATCGTATTTGGCGAATTGTTTTATGTTGAGAGGTTGGGCGATTTAGTTTTATGAAGGCTTTTTTTTTAACGAGGGGTTTTATACAACTTTCTCGTTGGAAAGCTTTATGGTTTTTACCCCACTCCAAATAAAGTAGAGAAGCACTTGATTGTTGTCTTGTGTCAAAATTGCTTTGGTTGATTGCTCATGGAAGGATTTCTATGCATTGTTTCATTTCGTAGAATTTTCATAAGATATTGTTTTGGGGCAGATAAATTTCGTGAGGTAAATTGGTGTTAAAAATTTCTCTAAATATTTCTTTTTGGGATGAAGTGGTATGTCTTGCATAAGTTGTCGCTCTTTTATTAATGTTTGCTTCCAAAGTATAAGGCTAAGAAAATGTGATAGATAGAAAGAGACGTTTTAGTTCTAGTTTTGGGAGCTTGATCTTCCTTTGTTGCTTTGAGTGTGGTAGGGAATAGTTTATGTAGTCGAGTCGGGTCCGTATCAAGTGCTTGATTTGGAGTGTGGGGACAGTAAATGGCATTAAAACTCCTTCTCTTTTGTTCATTTTACATTGAATAGGAGTGAAGGGTGTTTTAGAGACACGCTTGGCTTCGAAGAAGCATGTCCAATAACAAAATGCCCACATTCCTTTTTTTTTTTTTTTGTCTTTTCATTTCTTCCTCTCTTTTTGGCATTTTGTAATTTTCGTTCTTCTTGCATTTCTACTACTCTTCTACTTATTGTCTTGTTTCACTTATAGATCACTAAACCTATTAATACATGTATGAATGTCTAGAAGGGTTAGAAAAACACATCCTTTCGTTTCTCATAACAATAGTGACATCTAAGGACAAAAATTAAGGACTGAGTCTTAGAAAACATAGACTTAAGATGCATGCTCCCTATAGGATAGAAACATCAAAATATAAAAAACTTAGTGACACATTTTCCTAGTTTTAGTGTTCCTTAACTCACATGTACATGTTCTATAAATACAATTATTAAATTTCCTGTTAGCTGTATTTAATTTTCTGTTAGTTATACTTTTGTTATTTACCTGCATTTCTTTTCCGAATGGCATCTACGCTCATATATCTCTTTCTCTTTTGTCTTATTTTGCGAGGTACACCGGGTCTTACACGATCAAGAATCAATGGACAATTTGCTTGCTTGGAATTATTAAGTGGCTGCGCCACGCTCAGGTATGATTTTTGCAACCTAAACTCCTAATTATATATCGAAACTGTTACACATCACACACATTTTGTTGATAGGTATTCTAGCATGTTTAGGTAGCCAGCCTTAGGTTAGTTCACTGACGAAGCTTTGACCCTATAGGTCAAAGCTTGCCCCCTTCTGTGAGCCCTAGAGACCATTAGGGTCATTTAGGCCTGTAGAGTAGGCCACCTACTTGTGCCATTGGGCATCGTTGTTTTCCCACACGAAGTGGGCATCGCTAGGTTTTTTGACCTTCTGGTTTTGGGTACGATACCCTCCCTTTTTTTTCTTTTTTTTCTTTTTTTTTTCTGTGAGCCTTAGAGACCATTAGGGTCATTTAGGCCTGTAGAGTAGGCCACCTACTTATGCCATTGGGCATCGCTGTTTTCCCACACGAAGTGGGCATGACTATGATGATTTTTCTGTGCGGGTACCTTGCCTGGAGGGTACCCTTAGGGTGTGTTTATTTATTTATTCTGTACTCTGAATGTCATGCATGCATTTGTTTTTTTTACACACCACCTCACATTATGCTTCACTTACATACATGCATCACATCAATAGAGTTAGGGATATTTCGTATCTGTTTCATGCATCATACATGGCGCTAGGTACCTTCTTTTGCATATTGTAGAGTCGCTGATTGAAATCTCTTGAACTACGAATCCTTGATTTTCTAGGATAGAGCCTTCCTATCTTATATACATATAGGGCGATTGATTGTGTTTAGGATGTTAGCTGGCAGCTCACTCCAGGCAAGCATAAGCCCAGGTTATACACCCCTCAGTGTGTCTTTTCACTTCTGATGTGTTTTGAGTCTGTCATTTTCTCTTAGGATAGTAATTCGACCTTTGATCTTTTAAACTCAAAATTTTAATCATATCTTTATCCATTTAAAAATGTCTAATCATCACTAAGGGTAAATAGAAGAGACTATTTGGAATAGAATTTAGGAACTTTATCTGTGCACCAAATCAAGAAGTGAATAATCCAACATCCTTAATCGAGAGTTTTCTTAGATCGAGGTCTAAGATGTAATTAACTACGGGGGCTTGCGCCCGTAGGAAACCGATCCCCACAATCAAATAAACCCTATTCGAGCTGATGTATCGAATAGGAGAAATCTCGTGAACTTTTGGGTTATAGATATCATTATCCATCGAGGTTGGTAGGTGAAAGCCGCTATCCTCCATGGCTAATCGTATCTATAACTCCATCTGCTCTTCCATCGGCCTGCTTGTGTCGATTGTAAAGGTCTACGACCATTTTGTCCTACGGGATAGTGTGATCGCACCCTTTGCATTCGAACCACACGAGCGGAATCCTTTCGGAGACCCACAGATTTCTGGCGACCACGGTGGGACAGGTTTCTCTCTCCATCTTTGGATGTTGTATTATTCATTTCTGTAGGTAATCCTAGTTTGGTGCCTAGTTTAAGTTCATATTTTCTACTCCAGTATCTTCTCTTAAGCCTTAATGAAGGTTAGATCATTTTAATGTATAAAGATTTAATTAAAATTTTGAGTTTATTAGATCATTGTTTTTAATTCTCAAATTCAAATCCAGATCAATCTATTCCAAGCCAATATTATTCAAATAAAAATTTTAATGTCTATCAATTCCTAATTGGAATTCTTTTCAGCTTAATCTTGATCCATATCATTTCAAATGAATATATATATTCTATCTTTGATTACATGATTCATATATTTGTCAATAACTTTAGTCCTGATCATCTCTCTTGTTTGAGCTCTTTTAGACTAGGGTTTGATTCATATCAGTCCAAATAAAATTCAAATACTATTTTCAATGGAAGGGTCTTTAAATTTAACATATACGAATTTTTCAAAAGAAAATTTAATTTGAGACAAGTTTGAAAGTTTAAAATACAAGATAAAACTTTAAAGAAAATTTCTTTTAAAGAGTAAGTGACTTATTTTTCTTAATGAAAGTTTACCTCCTTTTTTATTTATTTAAAATATAAGTAAGTGTTGGATGACTCCTTTAAACACTTAAAGAGAATTTCTTTTAATGATCCATAAAAAGAGCATGTCTCTCCCTCCCATCCCTTGTGTGGGATGATTTCATTTTTGAACTCAAATCTATATCAAAATGAAATTAAATTTAGAAATGAAAAATTTCTCTCTTAGCTTGCAATTTGGTATCTTATAGGTATCATTTGCATATTTATGGGTTTATTTCATATTTTTCTCAATCAAGATGTTCATTCTTATCATAGGATTGGGTTTATTTTGTGAATTCTTCTTCCTTACATAAGAGAGTGAGTTTTCTTCTCTTATGTTTAGAAGATAATTTCACAACTGAGAAAATCTTATTTTAGAGATTTAGAAAGGAAGCCAATTACAAAAAAAAGAAAGGCGCAATGTTCGCCAAAATTGTTGAAAATGTCACAAAGTGACCCCAAAAAAAATGAAAGATACACAAAGTGTATCAAAAATGAAAAGATGCGCAAAGTGCGCCAAAAAAAGAGAGGCGCAATGTTCGCCAAAGTTTTTTTTAAATGGGCACAAAGTGGACCCAAGACGAATAAGTAAATGGCTTTCCTTTCTTGTAAATCTTTAAGTCTCAGAAAACCTATATCCCTTGATTTGTCTGATTCTTGGATTTGAAAATTATGATTTCTGAATTCATAATTCTGCATTGATACTCTATTAGATATGAAAATATTTGTTATGCAAGAAGATTGAGAAGATTCAATTTCTTCTTTTAATATCTATCCTTTTGAATTAGATTTTAATTCAAAAAAAAAAATACATATAAAGGAGAGAGCCTAGTTTAGCTTGTAGGGAGCTTAACTTGGGTTAGCAAGTTTTCAAATCCCTAACCTTTTTGGGTTTAGATGGAGTCAACCAATTTCTTATTGAAATTTTAAATTTGGTTCCTTATGTCATTTTGATTGGGCTAAAATAATCAAGAGGTAAATCCTTCATTTTGAAAAATAATACTCTTATTCTTTGATAACATTTTCCCTCTTTGAAAAAAAAAAATTATGTGAATCAAACTTTTCTCAAATTAATTGGTGAGTGTTTAACATTTTTTTTTAGTGGCTCCACTATCGAGTATGTTTAAACACTTATCTTCTTCTCTTAAAAATTCATGCATGAAAATTTTTGGACTCCTACATTTAATTATAAATCACTCTTGAGTACTGATATGATATTCCTTTGATTGCACTCTCATTTTTCTTTGGAATCTTGGTTGTTTTGAGCTATTGTTGTCTTGCTTAGAAATAACCGGTTGGCGTGCATTTCTCTTTTGATATCTTTATGCCGCCATCACTTGTTTGGGAGCCACTCTCCCATTCAAGTAGTTTGTTTTGTTCACTTGTTTGGGAGTCACTCTCCCATTCAAAGTTCTGATTTTGTTCACCTGCTCGGGAGCCACTCTCTCATTCAGGTCGTTGTTTTTGTGCTTGCTCGCTTGGGAGCCACTCTCCCATTTAAGCTATTGATTTTGTCCACCTTCTTGGGAGCCACTATCCCATGTAGGGTGTCGTTTCTGTTCACTTGTTTGGGAGCCACTCTCCCATTCAAGTTGTTGTTTCTGTTCACTTGATTGGGAGCCATTATCCCATTCAAGTTGTTGGTGCTTCACTTGTTTTGGAAGTCACTCTTCCATTCAAATTTTGTTCTCATTTCTCAGTTGAGTTCATTCCCTTGGATCTTTCTACGTGTGATTGTTCTGTCATGTTCCTCCTCATATTGATATCTTGATGACTTTACCTTGATTTGCATAAGAGTATTCATCTTCATTCTATGTCGTTCTTTCTCCACGGACAAACCCGTAGGAGAGATTTCTCATTTGATGTTTCTGGTGGATTTCTTTGTCCAAGAGATCCCCTGTTGCCACTTCATTTTCTTTTCACTCCTTGTTATGTCGTTTCGAATATGGTCAGGCAAACATTGAGTAGTCCTCATTCACCGTTTCGAATATGGTCAGGTGGATGTTGGATCCTCTTTCTCTCTTTTGCCCTACTGTTGCGATTATGGTCAGGCAGGCATTAGACCTCTTTGGGAAGCTCTTTATTCGCTGTTGCGAATATGGTCAGGTGGATATTGAGCTGTTCTCATTCGCCGTTGCGAATATGGTCAGGCGAATGTTGAACCCCCTTTCTCTTTCTCCCTTTGTCTCGCTGTTTCGATCTGGTTAAGCGAACATTGGGTTGTCCTCATTCACTGTTTCGATCTGGTCAGGTGAATGTTGGACTTTATCTTTTGTCCCACCGTTGCGATTTTGGTCAGGTGGACATTAGACTTTCGGGAGGGCTCATTATTCGCTGTTGCGAATATGGTCATGTGGATTTTGAGCCATCTCATTCGCTGTTGCGATCTGGTCAGGCGAATGTGAACTCCCTTTTCTGGTTGAGAGAGCCCGACAGAGTCCCTGGGAGGCATTCCTCACTACCTTGTCCTCTTCTTATCACCTTGGCATATGCGCCGGGTGATTGTTGAGTGTACTTTCCTCTTTTGTCCCACCATTGCGATTTTGGTCAGGTGGACATTAGACTTTCGGGAGGGCTCATTATTCGCTGTTGCGAATATGGTCAGGTGGATTTTGAGCCATTCTCATTCGTTGTTGCGATCTGGTCAGGCGAATGTGAACTCCCTTTTCTTATTGAGAGAGCCCGACAGAGTCCCTGGGAGGCATTCCTCACTACTCTTTTCTCTTTTGTCCCACCGTTGCGATTTTGGTCAGGTGGACATTAGACTTTCGGGAGGGCTCATTATTCGCTGTTGTGAATATGGTCAGGTGGATTTTGAGCCATTCTCATTCGCTGTTGCGATCTGGTCAGGCGAATGTGAACTCCCTTTTCTGGTTGAGAGAGCCCGACAGAGTCCCTGGGAGGCATTCCTCACTACCTTTTCCTCTTCTTATCACCTCGGCATATGCGTCGGGTGATTGTTGAGTGTACTTTCTTCTTTTATCCCACCGTTGCGATTTTGGTCAGGTGGACATTAGACTTTCGGGAGGGCTCATTATTCGCTGTTGCGAATATGGTCAGGTGGATTTTGAGCCATTCTCATTCGCTGTTGCGATCTGGTCAGGCGAATGTTGAACTCCCCTTTCTGGTTGAGAGAGCCCGACAGAGTCCCTGGGAGGCATTCCTCACTACTCTTTCCTCTTTTGTCCCACCGTTGCGATGTGGTCAGGTGGACATTAGACTTTTCTTCGACCCTTTGTTTTACCGTTTCGATCTGGTCAGGTAAACATTGGGTCATCCTCATCTGCCGTTGCGAATATGGTCAGGTGGATGTTGGATCACTTTTTCCTTCTGTTCTGCTGTTTCGATCTGGTCAGGCAGACAGTCGTCTACTTTTCTTTACTCTTGTTCACTGTTTCGATCTGGTCAGGTGAACACTGAGTTTTCCCCATTCACTGTTTCGATCTGGTCAGGTGAATGTGGGGCGTTTCTCTTTCTTCTTCTGTTCTGCTGTTTCGATCTGGTCAGGCAGACAGTCGATTCCTTACTCTACTCTTGTTCACTGTTTCGATCTGGTCAGGTGAGCACTGAGTTTTCCCCATTCACTGTTTCGATCTGGTCAGGTGAATGCGGGGCATTTCTCTTTCTCCTTCTGTTCTGCTGTTTCGATCTGGTCAGGCAGGCAGTCGATTCCTTGTCTTACTCTTTACTCACTGTTTCGATCTGGTCAAGTGAGTCTTGAGTTTTCTCCTTTCACTGTTTCGATATGGTCAGGTGGATGTGAGACCCTTTTTTTTCCTCTCTATTCTGCTGTTGCGATGTGGTCAGGCAGATAGGTGATTTCCTTATCTTTGATTATTCTTCATTACCTCCATATGATTGTTACTCTTTGCTATTTGCTATAATTTTCGAGTGATGATTGAATTTGCTTCTCCTCGCATCATCTTAGACATGTGTTCTAGGTGATCGTTTAGTCTTTCTTAGTTCTTTATGTCACTACTTTAATTTGGCTCATGTGAGTATAGAATCCATTCCTTCTTCTATTCTGCTGTTGTGATTAGGCAGATAGCTGAGCTTCTTTTCTTAGTTCTTTCTCACTATCCTGGTTTAGTTAAGTGAGTATTGAGTCTCATTCGTTCGCTGTTTCGATTTGGTCAGGCGAATTTTAGATTTCTTTCTTTCTTCTGTGCCACCATGTTTGCATGATTGGGTGATCATTGCATAACTTATTAATTATTGTGTGAGTGAGTGGTTATTGCATGATCATGTGATTGTAATGTGATTATTGCATGATTGATTTAATTATTGTATGAGTGTATGATCATTGGCATGATTATATGATTGTGGTGTGATTCAATGATTGATTGGTTGTCGTATGAGTGTATGGTCATGGCATGATTATATGATTGTTGCATGATCACTTGCTTATTAGCATATGATTTGATGTGATTAGATGATTATCGCATTTTTTATTATATGGTTGTGGTTATTATGTGATCGCATTATTGAGATATGATTGGTTATTGCTATATGATTAGTTAAATGTATTACGGTTATGTGATGATTGTTTGATTATGTAATATTGTGATTTGATGATATGACTGTTTGGTTGCATGATTATGTTATTGATATATAATTGCATGAGCATTGTGTGATTGTATGTTCATAACATGGTGGGACACTTGTTGCATGCTTGTTGCACGATTGCATGCTTCTTGATTCTCTTTAGCCAGTTGTAGGAATCTTCCTAGTGAGTCTTTCTATTTGATCATAGGATTGCATTTTCCTAGTGAGTCTTTCTATTTGATCATAGGATTGCATTTTCCTAGTGAGTCTTTCTATTTGATCATAGGATTGCATTTCCCTAGCGAGTCTATTTGGTTGATCGTAGGATTGCATCTTCTTGGTGAAGCTCGTTCGTGGTTGTTGGATTGTACCTCCTTAAGGATAGGGAGGTCAACGCCAACACGTACAGTTCACCCATTGTTCACCGCACCTGTTGGGGTGGAGTTTGTTGACCTCGTTTTTGTCCTGATTTGTCCTCGAGCGCATTTGATCGAATTGGTCGAGTCTCGTCGGGCTCGATTTAATTCGAATCAGGATTAATTTGGGTTTGGTTTTGTTGATTTGGGTCGAGTCGAGTCGAACTCGAATTAACTCAAATCAAGTCACATTGGGTTTTGATTTGAACTTAATTTTAGTTTATTAAACCCATCTAAATTTTGATTAAAGCTTGATTGATTTTTCTTGAGCCAATTTGAATCCCACGGTCCGATCAAGAATTTGATCGGATGGCTCCGATCTACCCTCTCCCCCTTGGTGCCCTAATTGAGGCAAAAGCCTCCATCCCGCTGGGACGATCTCAGTTCGGGATAGACAAAGAGGAGGCGGAATAAGCTCTCCTGCTCTCCCGACCTCTCCCTCTCTCCCGTCTCTTTGATTCGGAGAAGCGCCTAGGGGTGAAAACCGACCCCATCCGGCCTTCTCGTTCGCACACCTCTAAATCCAAGACCGAAGTCTTCTCCCTCTCCATCTCTCCCGTTCGGGACAAGAGGAACCGAGTCCCCATTCTTCTCCCAGATTCGCAGACCCAGGCGGAACTCCTCCCGCCTCCTCTCTGTTCGTGAGACACCCGACGCCTCACTCCCGTCCGAAGCCGAACCCAAGGTCCGTCCGACCTCCAGGATCGAAGCCGACGACTCCAGCCTGGACCGACCCCAACCTCCCTCGGCCGGCCTGGCCTCGACGACTCTCACCCTAGACGAGCTCGACGTCGTGTTGGCGATCTTCCCTAGCCGATCTGAATGGATCCCTCTTCCTCCAAGCAGGTATACTCCTTGCCTTCCCTTTTTCTCGCTGATGTTTCCATTTCTCCTCCTCCCTCTTCCTCTTCTCCCCCTTTTCTTCCATTGTTTCCTTCCTTTCCATGTCTTGAAAGCTTCTTATGGCAAATGAATGAGGAAATTAGTTGGCAATGTTTATGCTCTTCTGATCATCCTTCCTAGAAGAATTAAATCATGACTCAATGATCATTTTTGCTGAAATGGTGGAGTTCTGGGTAGAGACGGGATTCCCCTCTTCATGCATATGTTTTGTGTTTAAGTTATTTTTGCTGAAATTCTAGTCTATGGCTTAAACGTTTTATTAGAGTGAAAATTGCTCTTGTTTGTATATGAAGCATATCTTGATTTGCACTCCAAATGTGTTCTTCTTGGAGTCTGCTCTTCATGTTGTTTCTTTCTTATGTGGAGATATCACTTGTGGTGAACAAAATTTCCTCATTAAACTTTTCCCTAGAGATAGATATACGATTTAGAGTGAAAAGATTTTTTTTTTTATGATAAGTGCTTTAAAAAAAATTTATTGATTTTGTTAGATGAGCGTACGTCTTAAGCCTATTCCTCTTTGCAAATAATTAGTGAGTATCTTCCTTCATAAGAAGATTTGGTAGTCGGAGCTACATGTTTCTTTCCCCAAAAGAAAGGTTATTTGCAATACTCTATGTTTTGGCTCAAGAGTATGTTTATAAGTCTAAGTTAGAGCCTTCTTTTAAACTTGTGAGGCCATATAATGTGGAATTTGGGAAAACTCATCGGAAAATGATCATGTGGCATATTGTTGGAAACATGTTTAGCTAAAAGGTTACGAGTGATGAAATATTGCTATATTTTCTCCTCTACTTGGTTGAGATTTGTATGAAAAATGTCATCACCTTGCCTCTTTTATTATGAAGCATGATTTCTTATTGCTTAAGAGTTAGGATGTTTGAAGTTATTAAAATCTTGCGTAATATTTTAATATTTGGGTTTCAAATACATCATTTGTTACTATTTGAGATGTGTGGAGCTTTGTAGTATTTTTGTTCCCCTACAAGATTTTATGGGTGTGTCTCTTTGAGGCCTATTGGAAAGAATCGTATCATGTGATGCTAGATTGACTGTTGGTATTTTGATAAAGTAATTTGAAGAGCCCTACGTTTAGATCTCAATAGTGATTTTGCTATAATTTGTTTGGTGCATGCGATGGATTGGGAAGCTTTTGGCCTAAAGCGACACTATGGGTTTATGGGTGAGTTGAAAATTTAGTACTCTTAGAGTTGTCTTTCTTCAGCTCAATGCCTATAAAAAAAATGGATGAATGCTTCACCATGTGGTGGTTTCTTGACTTGTTGGAAAGCGTTATGAGTTGCGAATTCGTGGCAAACATTACATATTTTATGCTAGAGAAAGTTCATGAGTTTGAATTAGAACCTTTCTTGAAAGCGTTGATGGCATGTGGCATGAAAGGTAGAAATCTGTTGGAAGGATTGACCTACCCTATGTTCTTATGATGAAGTATTACATGTGCATTTTGCTTGAGTTAAATCATGTTTTGATTATGGAGAAGTTATATTTGGTGTTGACGGCTTCTTGATTCCTTTACAAGAGATTAAATTGGCATTGAGTCCACCCCTCTTATGGTTATTATTTCTTTGGTGAAATGTGGAGTTCTGAATTTATATTAAATAAGTTTGCGATTTGGAATGAAAAGCGAAATATTTTCTTTATGAAATATGTGATATTTCAACTTGATGGATATATGGAGAGTGGAGGGATGGGTTTAGTTTCTTTCCAGAGCATCATTTTCTTTATCTCTTCTGTTATTTGATGGTTATGGACCTTGAAGGTAATAATTTTAAGATTACTTTATATTTTGTGTATGTACTGGAAAGCATGATTTCTACGTACCTTTGAAATAGAATTTTAAATATGAGCTGCTCTTCTTTGCTAATGCTTTTAAAAAAAATTTGTTGTTTTAAGGAGATATTTAAACGTAAAAAAATTTGAGATCATCCTCTCTTTACAAGGTTTGAAGTTCTTGCAAATGATATAGTGAAGTTCACTTTGCATATATCTTGAAACGTGCATGAATGGAATGTGATTAGGATAGTTTTGTACTTAATGTCATGAGATTTTAATTAGAACACTCGCAAAATTGTATGTGTGGCACTATTAAAGTAAGCTTACGGATTTATGTTAAAATGGTCTTGGAGATTCTTGCTAGTTAATGGGTGTGGAAATTGGAAGCTTGTTGGAGAATAACTATGTATCTCATATCTTGAATTTTTATTGTATTGTGATGATAGCATGCTCTTTTCTCTTGAACTTTGGGAGCAAAACTATGGCATAAGAATTTCTTTCTCTTTTCTAAGTACATTTGGCATAGATGTTAAGTTTGGAAAGTCTTGTGCTATGTAATTTTACTCTTGTTTATTCATGTTTGATATATAAAAAAAAGGGGAAGAGGAAGAAAGGTTGAAGGATTACATAAATAGTTTCTCTAATATCTCTCATGAAGGCATATGTCTCTTTTAAATCGATTGTCTTCCGTTAGCATTTAAAAGTAGCATATATTGATGGATTTCCATGTCTTTCTTGAACTTGTGTTGAAGAGATTAAATAGCCCTTTTCTTTTTCTTCTCCCACAAGTTAGTTCTCTGTTAGAAGAGTAAAAATGATTTGAAAATAGTATCATGAGCTTCCTTTTTATGCTGGAAGAGTTTTGTATATGATCTTACTTTATGAAGTTTTATGAGTTACTTAATGTTGAAAAGTTTTATGGTTTGTTATATATTGAGGATATTTGTGATTTGTTTCGCGATTGAGAAGATTTACAAATGGCTTTATATTGAAAGGTTTTATGAGTCGTCTTTGGAAAGAGAGGTACTATAAGCTGTCTTATATCGAAAATACTTATGAACATTAACTTTTATGGTTTGAAAGATTTTTGATGAATTTTTGTGAATCGTATTTGGCGAATTGTTTTATGTTGAGAGGTTGGGCGATTTTAGTTTTATGAAGGCTTTTTTTTTAACGAGGGGTTTTATACAACTTTCTCGTTGGAAAGCTTTATGGTTTTTACCCCACTCCAAATAAAGTAGAGAAGCACTTGATTGTTGTCTTGTGTCAAAATTGCTTTGGTTGATTGCTCATGGAAGGATTTCTATGCATTGTTTCATTTCGTAGAATTTTCATAAGATATTGTTTTGGGGGCAGATAAATTTCGTGAGGTAATTGGTGTTAAAAATTTCTCTAAATATTTCTTTTTGGGATGAAGTGGTATGTCTTGCATAAGTTGTCGCTCTTTTATTAATGTTTGCTTCCAAAAGTATAAGGCTAAGAAAATGTGATAGATAGAAAGAGACGTTTTAGTTCTAGTTTTTGGGAGCTTGATCTTCCTTTGTTGCTTTGAGTGTGGTAGGGAATAGTTTATGTAGTCGAGTCGGGTCCGTATCAAGTGCTTGATTTGGAGTGTGGGGACAGTAAATGGCATTAAAACTCCTTCTCTTTTGTTCATTTTACATTGAATAGGAGTGAAGGGTGTTTTAGAGACACGCTTGGCTTCGAAGAAGCATGTCCAATAACAAAATGCCCACATTCCTTTTTTTTTTTTTTTTTTGTCTTTTCATTTCTTCCTCTCTTTTTGGCATTTTGTAATTTTCGTTCTTCTTGCATTTCTACTACTCTTCTACTTATTGTCTTGTTTCACTTATAGATCACTAAACCTATTAATACATGTATGAATGTCTAGAAGGGGTTAGAAAAAACACATCCTTTCGTTTCTCATAACAATAGTGACATCTAAGGACAAAAATTAAGGACTGAGTCTTAGAAAACATAGACTTAAGATGCATGCTCCCTATAGGATAGAAACATCAAAATATAAAAAACTTAGTGACACATTTTCCTAGTTTTAGTGTTCCTTAACTCACATGTACATGTTCTATAAATACAATTATTAAATTTCCTGTTAGCTGTATTTAATTTTCTGTTAGTTATACTTTTGTTATTTACCTGCATTTCTTTTCCGAATGGCATCTACGCTCATATATCTCTTTCTCTTTTGTCTTATTTTGCGAGGTACACCGGGTCTTACACGATCAAGAATCAATGGACAATTTGCTTGCTTGGAATTATTAAGTGGCTGCGCCACGCTCAGGTATGATTTTTGCAACCTAAACTCCTAATTATATATCGAAGCTGTTACACATCACACACATTTTGTTGATAGGTATTCTAGCATGTTTAGGTAGCCAGCCTTAGGTTAGTTCACTGACGAAGCTTTGACCCTATAGGTCAAAGCTTGCCCCCTTCTGTGAGCCCTAGAGACCATTAGGGTCATTTAGGCCTGTAGAGTAGGCCACCTACTTGTGCCATTGGGCATCGTTGTTTTCCCACACGAAGTGGGCATCGCTAGGTTTTTTGGCCTTCTGGTTTTGGGTACGATACCCTCCCTTTTTTTTCTTTTTTTTCTTTTTTTTTTTTCTGTGAGCCTTAGAGACCATTAGGGTCATTTAGGCCTGTAGAGTAGGCCACCTACTTATGCCATTGGGCATCGCTGTTTTCCCACACGAAGTGGGCATGACTATGATGATTTTCTGTGCGGGTACCTTGCCTGGAGGGTACCCTTAGGGTGTGTTTATTTATTTATTCTGTACTCTGAATGTCATGCATGCATTTGTTTTTTTTACACACCTTACCTCACATTATGCTTCACTTACATACATGCATCACATCAATAGAGTTAGGGATATTTCGTATCTGTTTCATGCATCATACATGGCGCTAGGTACCTTCTTTTGCATATTGTAGAGTCACTGATTGAAATCTCTTGAACTACGAATCCTTGATTTTCTAGGATAGAGCCTTCCTATCTTATATACATATAGGGCGATTGATTGTGTTTAGGATGTTAGCTGGCAGCTCACTCCAGGCAAGCATAAGCCCAGGTTATACACCCCTCAGTGTGTCTTTTCACTTCTGATGTGTTTTGAGTCTGTCATTTTCTCTTAGGATAGTAATTCGACCTTTGATCTTTTAAACTCAAAATTTTAATCATATCTTTATCCATTTAAAAATGTCTAATCATCACTAAGGGTAAATAGAAGAGACTATTTGGAATAGAATTTAGGAACTTTATCTGTGCACCAAATCAAGAAGTGAATAATCCAACATCCTTAATCGAGAGTTTTTTCTTAGATCGAGGTCTAAGATGTAATTAACTACGGGGGCTTGCGCCCGTAGGAAACCGATCCCCACAATCAAATAAACCCTATTCGAGCTGATGTATCGAATAGGGGAAATCTCGTGAACTTTTGGGTTATAGATATAATTATCCATCGAGGTTGGTAGGTGAAAGCCGCTATCCTCCATGGCTAATCGTATCTATAACTCCATCTGCTCTTCCATCGGCCTGCTTGTGTCGATTGTAAAGGTCTACGACCATTTTGTCCTACGGGATAGTGTGATCGCACCCTTTGCATTCGAACCACACGAGCGGAATCCTTTCGGAGACCCACAATAGGCATGAAGGTTGAATTTGAATGCATTAAAGTAAAATGTTATGAAATTTGTTTAATGTATAGAAAAAATTTTTAATTCAAGTTTCCAGGTATGAATAACCAGATACATAATGAAATCAAGTGTAAAACAAGGTTTAGTATGTTAATCTAAATGTTCTCCTATTTGATACTATTTTGGAAAGATGTCAATTTACTTGTGTATGGTGTGCATTTTAATTGTACATCGGGGATTACAGCAATGATTATGAAAGAATGCAACAACTGAAGTATGACTTCTGAACATTGAAAAGCTTTGTGAATATCAATTGAAAAGTAAAGTTTGGCTAAAACTGATGTATAACTGTAATTAACAGTGGGGCAAAAAAAGATCTCAGATAATATAACTGTATTACAAGAGGGGCAAAGGGACCCCAGAGAATATGATACGTGCATAGCAGGTGGGGCAAAAGGGACCCCTAAAGAGGCAAAAGGGACATCTTTGTAATTCAATGGCGATAATGTCAGGTTTACCTGGACTCCATTGAATAATGTTATGAAGTGTAGACAAATCTTTTATAGATTAAAATTGATATTCATTGTAGAATTCAGAAGAAATAAAGATTAAAGTTAATTATGAATTTATAATGATTTCAATGCTTGATTATTCCCAATTATTATAATTTAAATATTAATTAATTTGCAAAGCTTACTGAGTCTCATAGCTCACCAGAATTTTCTTACTGGCTGTTATTATAGGAAAGGGCAAGGAGAAGATCATAGCAGATTAAATTGTCAAGTATTCCACATATTATATTATGTTAGTATTTATCTTTGTTTGGAAAGTCTAAACTTTAGGTATGTAACTAGTGATATATTACTCTTGATTTTCTTTAATAGCGGCTATGTAAGTATCTCATGTTGAAATTAAAGTTATTAGTTGCTTCTATTTGATGGGATGAATGAGGACTATTGGATGTTTTATAAAAATTTTCAAATATTCAAAAGTATTGTTTGATCAAACGATGAGATGTTAATGTTAGTAATACTCCATGTACTATTAAGGTGTACTTTAGGGTGTTACAAAAAATAAATGATATAATAATGATATAAAATTTATACAATTATATAAATTTGTTACTAAAAATAAATTTAACTCACATATGAACTTATAAATTTAATATAAATTATTAGAAATATAACTAATGTATGTTATATATTTAGATAAAATTTATAATCATAAACTATGTATTAAATTCACATTATAATCTTGCATTTATAAATCATTTATGTTAGATTATTTATAATTAATAAATATATGCAAATTATTTTTTAATGATTTCTATTTTTAAAAATAAAAAAGATAAACAATTAAACATAATTAACTAATAAAATAAATATTATTCTCATTACTAAAAAAATATTAAAAAATCTGCTTAAAAATATATAATCTGTGTGTTTTAGAGTAGAAAATTTCAACTAAGTTATTTAGTTCTGCATCACTTGGTAGCTTTATTTTGTTTTGTTTATATAGCTTTTCTTATTTGCATGTGCTAAGAGCTCACATGGGGTGGTGGGACCATCTGAGTATATTTTCTTGGTATTTAATTGATAAATAATATTATATTAAATTAATTTATTAAATTCCATATTTAATTGAACATATAAACTAAATTATTTATTTAATTATGTAAATAGAATATCAATTAAATCATGCTTTTCTTAAAAAGCAGAACCGATTCAGCGATTGGCCAGTTGAACCAACAGTTCAAACCAGTTCACACAGGGTTGTTATTGGGCAGGTTTTTTAAGACGAATTGAATTGGCACATGACTGATTCACGGTTGAACCAATCAAACCGGCGGATCCAGTCTGGTTTTCAAAACCATGGTTATACCAATATTTTCCTTCCATTTTAATAATTTATTAAGGGTTGTTACTCTTTAGTGCATGCTGGCTTTGGCATTATTTTGAAAATCGGACCGGCCGGTTCGACCAATTCAATCGTAAATAATTTATAAATGCAAGATTATAATGTGAATTTAATATATATTTTATGTTTGTAAATTTATATAAATATATAACATAAATTAATAATAATTTCTATTAAATTTATAAGTTTATATGTGAACTAAATTTATTTTAGTCATAAATTATAACATTATATAATTATTATATCAATATTATATATTTTTTTTAAAATAGTTATAATATGTACTATGTCATCCAATTCAACTTCGATCGAGCTATTGAACCTTGAACCTCTCATTTTTCCGAACACAACCTTGGGTATAACACGAAAAGGAGCTCAAAGCAATCAGGAGGTTTGTAGTTCCTCTAGCAAACACCGAGTTAGTACATATATGAGATCCTCATTCAACTGGAAAGTAGAGCCATTAACTAGCATATTATGGTTGATATTTGTTAGTATAGACTAGATGGTCTTCATTATTTAAAGTGTGTAACATTAGCCAACAGTTTAAAAATTTGGCCGGACCGTCTAAATCAACCGATTGAACTGCAAATCAGCCGACAGGACGGTTCAGGCTGTTATGGAAACCGGATTCGTCTAAAACTGCTTGGAACCGGATAGAACTGGCGGTTGAACCACTAGACTAGTGAACTGGCTGTGGTTTTTGAAAACCAGACATATAAAAGCGTGGTTTTTTTAGCAGTTAAATTGAAATATAATGCTTTTAATTTTCATAAATCTTAATCTATAATTTATCAGTTACTCCTATTTCGTTTATTAAACCTCGAAGCCCTATCCTGACTCGTGCAATCCCGTTCGCATCCCCTCCCCGTCTCCATGAAGTTCGTTGTTGATACCCAGTTGTCACCGGCACCAAAGTTTCTCGCCGACTCAGGGGTCTGCTTATCCCTTCTCACTCAGCCATCTATGAAGTTCTTCAACAGTGGGTCCATGACAATTTTGGGGTAAGATTTCCTCAAGCAAAATTAATTACATACTTGAGTTTTTTTGTATTTCATCTCAAATTTGTTTGGTAATGTTATTGTTTGTGTCATCTACTCATATTAGTGTGGAATTCTTGATTTATTTGGATTAGGAAAAAAGCTATAAGAAACCCTAGTTTGGAATTTTATTGTTTCTTTCTGATTTCAATCAAAAAATATGTATTTAGAATGCTTTGAAAAAAAGGACGGGAACTGGAACTTTCTCTGAATAATTCATGAGCATAATTAATTTCTAATTTCTACGATTTAGTGTCTTGACAGATTATGTGCTACATATTTTCTAAGTTCTGTCAATAAATGCAAATGATTGCATGCAAAAACTAAATAATCTAGTTATTGTAATAAAATTGCTCTATACCATTGAGATTTGGCGTTCAAAGCAGTAGATGAACGACCCCACCTTGGCTCATATTATGCACCAATTAACTATTAATTGTACAAGAGAAATTGCAACCTCTTCATTAGATAGTTCATTTCTTGTTGTTTTGCTAAGCTTAACCAAGAAGAGAAAGGAGGTTGCTTGAATGTAAAGAACCAAATAAATCATAAAATTCATCATTATGCTCACTCCCTGTCATTAAAGCACCTACAACGAATTCCATATAGCAGCCTGATTAAATATACTCATTTTTGAGCTCATTAGTTCAATGCTATTGTGACAGGAAAGCCTTTCTAAGTGTAATGCTATTTTTTATTATCCTCTTGTAAAATTCTTTTAACTATTTAACTGAGAAAGACAAATTTTTTCTCAAATTTTGTTACTTTTATCTCTACATCATCAATATTGTTACTTTTATCTCTACATCATGAATGTATTTTCTTTATGTTATTAGATAGTATAAAATAGACACAAGTCTTTCTATAAGTTATAGTGTTTCTAATGTGAAACAATGTAACAGTTCCAGAAATTGCAGTGAAATTTATAAAATATTGATAAGCTTTGTAATTACAATTTATTGTTTCACCAGATTAGATTCTAGGAATTCTTAGTTATTGTTTTTACTTTGACATATGGTTACAAAGTAAATTAGAAGGAAACTTAAAATAGCATCAAAATAACATTAAAGCTTAATATGCAACTAACATAAATCCACCGGTTAACAATTAGAGCGTTCAACTTGAGTTTCCTCACTCACACTCTTAAGAGCTTTTAGCGAAAGAATACTTTCAACAATATTAATGACGCCACCATAAGACAGAAGACACTTACAGTAGCCCAATAAAATTTTATCCGGAAAGGAAGGAGTTGGTGGAAGTTGGAGGATTTGCCACTGATCGAGGATCCGAGGCTCATCGATGGCGGTCGTCAAGGAGAAGAAGATCCGATTGATGTAGTCTTCAACGGTGTGGTCGATCTCAAAGTTGATGCCAAAGAAGGGCGATCTAAGCACATCTACTCTTCCTTGATAATCGTAGATGAATCCATGATCTTGCTCGGGATCGGCCATTCCTGGGTAAGGAGGCCGAGGGAGGTTGTGTGTCTTCTTCCTTAGATGATACATCAAGCAAGGGAGAAGAGATATAAGGGAGGAGAGAGGGGCTTCGGTGGTCGGCCAAGGTTAAGAGAGGGCTAATTCTAATTTCAGATTTTAGGAATTGGTTAGGGAAGGAAAACAAATTCAAAATCTGAAATTTAGTTTCAGATTTTAGTGTGGGGAAGGAGGAAATAATTTGAATTTGAATCTCCTCTAAATTGGGGATAGGTTGGGGTGGCACACCTTAATGGGAGGGGATGTGATTGAGAGCATTAGTGGAAAGGAATTAATTAAGAGAGAGGGAGAGAGGGGGGGCTTCCAAAGGAGGGGAGGGAGAGGTGTCCACATATAATGTATGTGGCTACATGCATTGAATGTTGAATTGGGAATCAAATCTAATTTAATTTTAGATTTGTAGAATTAGGGGAACTTTCTAAAATATGTTTATATTAATTAGGAAAGGTTTTGAAATTCAAATTCATTTGAATTTGAATTAAGAGACCTTCCAAATTAATAATGTGCTAAATTAGGAAAGTATTAAATGTGTAATTTGAAATCAGAGTCAAGGGGATTGGGGGGTTTGGATTGTCTGGTGGCTAGGGTTGGACTAGGGAAGCCGTCGACTATGGAGGGGGACGTGACTTGGGGTTTAGGTGTAGACTGTGTAGTAGGGCTGGTGGTTTGGGTAGGGGAGAGGGGTGCTCGGTGGTGTGGGAGGAGGAGGTGGCCAGTGGTTTAGGGTGGAGATGGGGAGGAGGCTGGCCGGTTGGAGAGAGGAAAAGGAGGGTGGAAAAGATGGGGGAGGGGAAACCGAGAGCCTGGACACTTCCTGTGGCTGGCGGGAGTTGCTTTTGCCCTCACCTAGGAACTTCACCTCTCTCTAGAGCTCTCAACACTCAAGAGAACTAGAATGCAAAAATTTTCATTAATCATCATCATCATCTCATACAATAGTGAGGGCCCTCATATATGAACTTTTATTAGGTCAGGTCACCGGATGTTGTTTTACGTTCGGTTGCCACTCATATATTGCCACGTAGCAGCCCGAAAACCCGGCCCAAACCCGTTGTGATTTGTTGATTGATCATGTGTTTTACACTATTTTGGGTCGCCCCGACGTACTTTATCTTAAACGGACAGGAAAAGTTAAAAACACGTGCATTCTTTATATGTTTAATAAACTTTTGGCGGATTATGATATGAAGACGTTATACAGTGTTTAGGGTTTACAGCACGAAGATAAAGTTTTCGCGAAGGGTTCAAGGAGATGGAAGAGAAGACAACGGCTATTTCTTTGGAAGACGTAGACGATTTCGATGAAACATTTGGCACTTATAATGTCGATGAATATTTTTTCTGTTTTCATACAAGTAATTTCTTATCTATACAAAGGTTTTACAATATAAATTTTTAAAATCTAGCTATGTAAGATCATTTCTTTCTGTTTATCCATGAGTACCATATTCGTACCGATAGAGAAGGTTGGGGTATTGATTGGTACACATATGGTACTGTTGGATACTTATAGGTATTGCTCAGTATGCTCCTTTTTTTGTTTGTTTACGTCGATAATGTCTACCTAGTACCGAGCTTATAGATAAATACCATAGGTGTATCGAGATAAAAAAAGTTCAACATAAGTCGGTATAAGTCGGTATTGATCGGTATTTATAAGTTCTTTGTACCTAGCTTAAAGATAAGTACCATATGTGTACCGAGATAAAAAATTTCTAAATGTCGGTATAAATCGATACTGCTCGGTATTTATAGGTTACTTGTATCGAGCTTATAGATAAGTACAATACGTGTACCGAGATAAAAAATTTCTACATGACTCGGAATAAGTCGGTACTGATCAATATTTATAAGATCCTTGTACCGAGCTTTTAAATAAGTACCATATGTTTGTACCGAGCATTTAGATAACTCAGTATTGCTCGGTATTCATAGGTATTGCTCGGTACGCTCGTTTTATTTGTTTGCTTACGTCGATGATGTCTACCTTCTATTAAGGCTATAAATAAGTACAATAGGTGTACCGAGAAATAATTTTCGAAAAAACTCTGTATTGCTCGGTATGCAGTCATTGCGGTATTGCTCAGAATTAATTGTTTGGTTCAATAATTTATAATACTTTGAATTATTTGTTCACATGGGGTTTACAACTCTGAAAAGGAAGCATATGATAAATATTGTCAATATGCTCATTCTCATGATTTTAGTGTTCGGAAAGAGCATCATTCATTATAGCATAATTAATAGCAATCACATGTACACATTATTTTCATAATATATCAAACCTAATACCGAGTATTTACTTTGAAAAAATTAGCAATAACGACAAATACCGAGAAGTACCGAGCAGTACCGAGCAGTACCGAGCAATACCGAGAAGCACCGATTAGCACCGAACAGTACCGAGCAGCAACAAACAATATATTATATATAAAATACTAAGATATTTATTCTAAATACCGAGTATTAATCCTGAATACCGTGTTATACCCAGAAGTACCAAGAAGCACCGATCAGGGCCGAGCAGTACCGAGCAGTACCGAGCAGCAACGAACATTATATTATATATATAATATTAAGATATTTATTGTAAATACCGAGTTGTACCGAGAATTACCAAGAAGTACCTAGAAGCATATATCAGCACCGAACAGTACCCAGCAGTACGAGGCAGTAAAGAATAAAATATTATATATAAAATAATAAGATATTTATTGTAAATACCGAGTATTAACTCTGAATACCGCGCTGTACCGAGCAGTACCGAACAGCACTGAACAGTACCGAACAGTACCGACCAGCACCGAATACCGAATATCGATTAGTACCGAGCATTACTTCATGAACTCAGATTGATTTGAAACGTTCTCACGGTATACATTCAAATTTTTATACTAAAAAAGAACCTTAGTAAGTAAACCCTAACCCTAAAAATACGATTTTATTTTTTTTTTTAAACCAGATTACCTATATAACAAGAATGAAAGTACTTCGGAAGAAATTTCTAACCTCAGGCATTGTTTCTCTGGCGGTATTCGATCGGAAATTTGCTTCGAACTCATGGCAAATGCTTACGATCGAACTACGAAGGAAAGGAATAGTTACACAAGTCGCTTCGTCTTTGCATCTAGTATAGCGAAATGAAAATCTACAGGGTAGGAATATATTTAAAATATAACCATACCGTGATGGGCTGGTTGTCGGGTTATCATGGATTTAAATTTCGCACGTGCGACAAACCCAATTATTCGCCGGGTCGGGTCCGCGGTTTTGCGCCTGCTATGTGGCGCGATCTCAGCGCTCGCCGAACGTAGCTCTACGTCCGGTCAGCGGACCAAATAAAAGTTCCTCATATATAGGGCTCAAAACAACAAAAGACACAAAGACTAAAATGCCCTCTAGGCTACAACACAAACTAATCTCTCACAAGGGTACAATGATAAAGACTAAAACATAAACAAAAATAATGAATAAAATGCATCATAAATAAATACTCCTAATAGTAGCCATCGATCTACGATTCCTCCGGTGATAGGCGCGTCGGAATCTTCAACTGTTCTCCTCATCAATTTCAATGTGAAATTTATTAAAACATTTTGCTTTTTTCTTCTATATAACTACATAAGTGTACAAGTATAGTAACCATCTTATCTTAATTTTATTTTCAAAGCTTCACTAATTGGAGGAGGAAATTATAAGATCTTATGAAAAAAACTTTGAATTTCATCATTCAAGTTACAACTACAAAGAGGCCAGTTGCCCACAAAGTTAATGTATTTAATTTTAAAATGACTGCATTTATTTATTATGTGTATTTTATGCTTCATATTATGATTTTGTTAAATTTTTTTAATATTTGTGCACATGATTACATCATTATTGCATAAATTATATAATTTTTTAATATAATTAGTATTTATTACATCATCCGATTCAACTTCAGTTTAAACCTGATTGGACCATCGAACCATGAACCACTCCTGATTTGTTGTCCGATATGATTTTCATAACCTTGATATTAGCAATACGCTTATGCAATTTATTGAAAATGACCACGGCCATTTATTCGGCCACCATACACAATGCGCTTATCCAATGAACAGAAATGGCAAGTAAGGATGTTTATCTCAAAATTGATACTCTGGTATGTAGCAAAAACGAATCTGTAGTCAAAAATGAAAAACAAGTAACAAACTTTTCAGTCATGAAAGCCATCTCTCTGCAAAGCAAAGTAAAACTTAATACTTGACCCCACCCCGTATGGAGCTACATACATCTGACACGACCTTTTAGTATGTATGATTAGAATACTATAGACCAGATCAATTAATTTGACAGATCCAACTATCGAAGCTTGCATGTCACCCTTCATGAGCATCAGTCTTTAATCTTGGCAAGTTAAAAAAATTATATAAAATCTACTTACATGTTCCAATATTCAAAATGTAGTTACAATTATTATAAAAAATTAATACCTCATTTCCAATTAATTACAAAAAACTATCACTCTTGACAATGGTGAATGGCTTGTAGAATTTAACACATGCAAAATTGTTAAGGAACTATATTTGATCTTTTTCAAACATGAGATTATGTATAGAAATTTATGACTCTGAACCCACTGAAATACATATCAATAGGGAAGAAATCCCGAAATAAATACAGCATCTTCACATAACTTAAATTCAACTCATGCCTTTAACTGTTCAAGGCTAGATTTATGCACACAAACTTTAACTCTGTCAGATTGTAAGAACCGGATTGCCCGTTCAAATGAACCAGCCCTATTTAACTACAAAGGGCGACATATGATCGAACATGAACAAACGGATGGAGCAGGTGAGCTGAACACGGACACAGACAAGGGTTGGCGGGTTCGGATCGCATTTTCGAGCGAGGGATCGAGAGCACGAGTGAAAAGTAATGACTCCTCCTAAGTAATATCTTCATTTCACTCACTCCCGTAAGGGCAAAACACGTGAGAAAGTTTCAGACCAGAGAAACGGACAGGGAGGAAGAAGAAAGAGACGGAAAATAATGTTATGTATTAAATATAAATGTAAATGAAAATGGTTGTACCTTTATTGGTACATTTATATGGTGCTCATGTACTAATTGAAATGAAAAAAGAATAAATATTAAATGGAAAAAAATGAATGAAATTGAAAAAGAATATGCATGTGTAATAAAAAAAATAAAAATAAAAAGAATATGCATGTGTAATTTTATACATGCTTAAATATTATATATCAATGATTATTGTCCATTGAGTTTACCATATAAACTCAAACTATAATATTAAAATTTTCAAGTCTCCTGATAAGTAGAAATGACTGAAAGAGATGAATATGTATATAGAAGAAGGCGATCGAATGAAAACAGGTAAGATTTTGGCTTATGTCTATGTTTACAATTTGTATTTTTATTAGTGGCTATTCAGTTTCATATGGAATGGAATGTAGTTGATAGATAACTGATTATGAATTTAAATTTGAAAGAATGTATTAATCGTCCTACTATCTGCTCCAGTCTCATTAATTTGAGCCTTCGGGCCGGATTGTGACAGTAACAATTAAATGAAAGACCACAGGACTAACTAGAGCAGCACATATAAAATGTGAACATAATGGCATGTATAATTCACAGCCTCTAAAACAATTAACATGAAAACAAGTTGTCAGAATTCTACTTAAAATTTTATTTTGAAGTGAAAAAGTAAAACTTGCAATCACTATGTAGCTAATCAGCAAAGTAAACATTAAAAAAAAATGTTAAATGAACAAACCTTCAATGGCTCTGGACACCTGCTAATGTAATCCTTCAAAGTTTTTCGGCTAGCTTCAAGGGTATCTCCACCAGTAAAAACTACAATCATGTAGTCAACAATCTTATCACCAAAGAGGGTTTTCAAACTCTGTATAGCAGCCTCTTCTTCTCTTGTAAAGCGGGAACTGATAGAGAACACCATAAGTACAGCATGGAGACCATCTTTGGCCAGATCTATACATCTTACTATCTCTCTACCAATGAACTCAGAGCCAGTTGAAAAATCAAATAATCCTAAAGGGGAGAACAATAATCCTAATTAAGAGTTCAGCTAGCTGTAAAAGCTTTATCGCAGACCAATATAAAAGAAAATTGAAAGAAAAACCAAAATACAATGCAGGAATTAGAAGCAAAATTGAGGTACCAATAAAGATTAAATGGAAACTGAAGCAAGCAGGAAAATTTGCAAAATAGCCAAAAAGATGCCTTGTTTTTTGAACCCTCCCAACTATGTCCCTTGTTCTTTACCGGCATCATAGGTCCATATTGGTGTTTCCCTTTGACGGTTAGCTTAATATTTTGGGGATGAAAATGCAAACAACAAAAAATAAACAATTAGTCTTTATCCCGCTACTAGGGTCGGCTAAATGAATCTTTTTCTCTCCATTGTGTCCTATTAAGAGTCAATTTATCATTTAATTCTAATGAAAAAAAAAAGTTATTTTGTTATACTTTCTAACCAAATCTTTTTAGATCTACTTCTACATTTTTAACATAGCTCAGATCTAATACATCTAGTCTCTAATAAGGTCATCGGAATGCCAATATTTTATGTGACAAAACCATCCAAGATGACTCTCTTTAATCTTATTTTTTACTGTAGCTGCTCTAAAATTTTCACATATATACTCATGGATGAAAATGCCCTTGGTTCAAAATTTAAATTTCACATTTACAATCTCTATGCAAGACATCACATCCAGGAGATGTACTGACCATACGACACTCCATAAATTGCAAAGTCAATGTGAGTGCTTAGATCCAAAAGGTAATGGGTGCATTGTGTTGGTAAGTCAAGGACATTTAGGTCATTTAAACCTCTCAATAATAGCTGAGGCGGTATTGCTTCCACCAAATAAATATGAAGTGAGGGGAGCGGTATTCAAAATAAAATAGAGGTATTTTAAATTGAGTAGAATAAGAATGGAAATTTTCAATTTTTTAATTCATCAAAAACAAGCCAGTTGGTGTTAAGAAGATAGATAGATTACCTTTTAATCTAAACGATCAGGTAGAAAAAAACACTAGTTCCTATTCAAAGAAATTTCTTATACTTCATTGGAAGTACCAGATGTGCTCCTCCAAGAAATATTGCAACCCAAATACAAAACTCCTTAAAGTTTTGTTGAAATTTATATTTGGAAAACTGTTACTTAAATCACATCTACAAGAATTACTGATAAATGAAAACAATATTCGTACAACAAACAATTTATGTAGTATTCAAATTGGGCACGAATAATTGGTCAGCAAACTGGCACAATAATAACTATAACTAGAATAAACACACAAAAACATCAACTTATTCTCATAAACCTTAGAAGCTATCAACCCATAATACTGAAACACTAAAAGCAAAGGTATTGGATGATTTTGGATGCTGAAATCAACTGGGAGATGCTTGTCTATGAAGCTGATCAAGCCCATTCTCGCCCTTCCCAACCCATCCCGAAAATAACCAAGCCTGGAGATAAGAAGTTGGATTCAGCTTGAACTGGTATGTTTATCGTTTCATTTATCAATGCAGCCACAGGAAACCACAGTACAAAATAGTAGTGAAGCAATGAATACAGAACTCACAAAAAAATGCATTCAGAAAGACTTTGGAAACGATAAGAAGTCCATTACTAGCTATTAAGGGACACAAAACTGTAGATGTGCTAAATTCATATACCATCTAACATATGCCTGCTTTATATTAAGTTCAAGATTTCACGAAGTCTGACTAAAGGAACTATTACCCAAACGAACGCCAAAATCCTAAGAAAGGCCATGCAGTATAACTGCATTAAGAAAAGAAAATCATACCTAAAGCAATAAAGCTTGATTTACCATTGAAAAAAAAAAACGAAATGCTTAACACCTTTTACAAAATAATACTCTAGGAATAAGGGCATGTAGCAAAACACAATAACATTTTGTCACTTCCAAAATCCAACATGTAACAATGAAACTTAGACCCCAGATTCCAGACAATATTTCCCCAAATAAGATATTGATAACAAATGCAGTGGCAGAATAAAAGAATTATTTTACTGTTTTTATGATTTACAAAGGTAGGTCAACTATATTTCTCAAAATCAATTTGGATTCATGTCAGATAGGTCAATTATGGAAGTCATACATTTATTAAGAGGTTTGATGGAGAAATATAGAGAAAATAAAGAGGATCTACATATGATATTTATTGATTTAGAGAAAGCATATGATAAAGTTCCAAGAGAAGTGCTATGGAGAGTTCTTGAAAAGAAAGGAGTTAATAATGCTTATATTCAAATCATTAAAGATATGTATGAAGGAGCTATTACTTGTGTTAAAACACAAGGTGGTTTGACCAAGTATTTTCCTATTTCGGTTGGGTTACATCAAGGATCAACTTTAAGCCCATATCTCTTTACTTTAGTCATGGATGTTCTCACTAGATATTTGCAAGAGGATGTACCTTGGTGTATGCTTTTTGTTGATGATATTCTTCTTGTTGATAAGACTAGAGAGGGAGTTGAAGGTAAACTTGAATTATGGAGGTCAACCTTAGAGTCACAAAGATTTTATCTTGAGTAGATCTAAACCGGAATATATAAAGTTTAATTTTAGTAATAATAGACCTAGTGAGGGGATTGTGACTTTGGGCGATCAAGTCAATAATAAGAGTACACGTTTTAGATATCTTGGATCTATTGTTCAAAGTGATGGTGAAATAGATTGGGATATTATCAGCAGAATTCAAATTGGATAGTTGAAGTGGAGGAATGCATCGGGCTTGTGTGATAAATAAGTACCCCTCAAACTTAAGGGAAAATTCTATAGGATGGTGGTGAGGCCTGCAATGCTTTATGGTGCCAAATGTTGGCCATTAAATTAAAAGAGAAGCATAATACTAAATTAAGTGTGGCATAGATGAGGATGCTCAGGTGGATGAGTAGCTTTACCCTTTAGAGATAGGATACGAAATGAGCATATACGTGAAAAGGTTGGAGTAGCTCTAGTAGAAGATAAGATTAGAGATAGTCGCCTTAGATGGTTTGGTCACATAAAACGTCGGCCTTCCGATGACCTGGTTAGGAAAGTAGAGGTATTAGATTTGACTTCTGTTAAGAAAGGTAGAGGCAGGCCTAAAAAGACTTGGTTAGAAAATATTAGAAATGATCTTTCTCTATTAGATTTAAACAAGAATTTGATTTTTAATATGACACAATGGAGAAAAAGGATTCATGTAGCCGACCCCACGTAGTGGGATAAAGGCTTGATGTTGCGTGGATAAAGGCTTGATGCTGTTGTTGTTGTTGATGTATGATTTACAAACCTCAGAAGGCTGTTATTACTGTAATTAATCAGAATGCACATCTTAACAGACATTGTATATTATTCTCTGAGATATTATAGAAAACACGATCAACAATATAATTGCCAATTGTAGATAAACTTATCATGAATTCTATCTTTTTCAATAATCTAATAATATTTACAAGAAAGGCAAAACTTCAACTCAAACTTGAAGCCCAAAGTTTCTTGATGAGGAGCCTCCAAGACTTAACTTATAAAAGCTTTTTGGTTGTAATTTTGTGCCATTTGGCACTCTGACTTTATTCCACATGACAATCTGATTTGAAATAGCAAGAAAGTGTTAACTGTGTGATAAACATAACACTTTTGAATTAAACTATACATCAGCAACAAAGCTCTCACACCCTACCACTACCTTTTTAGTATGAGATAGTTCTAAGGCAGAAGCATAACATCACCCAATTTATAGCCTGGGAAATATTATTAGATTATTCAAAAACCGAGAAAAAAATATCCTTATAACCATGCAGTATTACAAAATTTCCAGAATCAAACAAAGAATACAGTTACCAGGAGTGTCGATAACATTTACAGCACGTCCGTCCTTAAAAATAGCGCTTTTCAGTTCAGAAGTACATGTTACCCCACATGGACTAAGATCAGAAATGAAGGCTTCTCTTCCAAGAATACTGTTTCCTGTTGCACTCTTGCCATTACCTGTTTTCCCCACAATAGCAAGAGAAATGGAATTGCTTGCAGGAGTTAGTTCCCAATTCTCTAGCAGATCTACCAGATCATCCTCCATTGTGTAAAATAACGCAATAATCTGCCAAAAAAATACAAATAAAACTGATTAAATTGGGAAGAAAAGCTTGGCAAGCTTGTGTTTTTGAGAGGTTGAAAAAAAATAAACTTCCATGGGAAGAAACATACATTGAAAAAGGGTATAGTGGGAAAAAAATCAGGAATCACAAATAGTAAATCATAAAGACAAAAAGTTAACAGATTATAGAATTTGCATTGGCCCCCAATGTCTTTTCCATGACATTGGAGCTCTTAGAACATGTGCATCAGTATGCTACTCGACATCCTATCCATAGAAAGCATCCTTTTCTAAGCTTTAGCGAAATCATCTACAAGTTTGCAAATTCTTGGACCATGTTCAACGTTGCTTTCAATACCCCGCATCACAAGAGGATGAAGTGGCCATTACCTAGATCTGTAGTCTGGAACATAGTTCTTTCTCTGATTCAAGCATAATTCCCACTGAAACCCAAACAATGCAAATTTATATCAGTAATCCAATGTTCCTATAGCCCTTACCTAAGCCAAATGGGGCCTCAGGCAAACTAAAATTTTATATGCTCATTCCCTTCTGTTCATTCATGCAGCTTTAAGTGTTTACAGGAATAATGTTTGAAGTTCTTCGAGGCCTTTCCTAACCATGTTTGCTGTTGTAAAATTACTGATCTTGAATGAAAACTTCTTATATCTGGATGTATAGTAAAATTATAAATAAAAATTACGATAATGGTATAACTTGTAGCACCCTACTGTCACCCCTACTTTGAATGCCTTGATGCTATTATCGAACACCATAGCATGCCTGACCAAATGATTTTGCCTGCTAAATCCACTGTGCTTGCAGTTACGACTTTCAACAACTGCAACCACCTTTCAATCCAACATTATATTGATCAATTATAGCATGGAGAGTTATAATTTTATTTTAGAACCAAAATAACTTGGTATAATATCTTGCACCATACCATGCTAGTGTCAAAAATAATGGCCGGCTCATACACTGTTAAGGGGTATGCATTACTTCATGGATGCTAGCAGCTGTGCTAAATTATTGGCATGCAACTAGCCGTCAGGAATTAGCATATGACATAAACAGCACTGTAGGTGTAGTAATTTATCTAGTAAAAAATTATTTTCAGTTTACTTTGGCAAAATGTGATGGAGAATTTAAACAGAAGTGAGTCAGTTTGTTTTCACTTTACATCCTGCAACTAAATGGTATGGAAGTATCAGCTACATCAACGGTATGATCCTTAAATTGCAAGAGAGAAATGATAATGTCAATGGTCAATTCAAGTAAACTCTTGGAAAAAATAATTTCCTTCTATGAATAGAACTCGTTAAGTTTGGGCTCTAGGCCTTGTCAGGCCAGGTTTCATAGAATTTCTAACGAGTAAGATTACTTCATCAGCATAATAAAGAACACTAGTGTTACATTTATCAAGGACTAAAGAATGATTTAGCCTACAACAACAACAACAAAATCAAGCCTTTGCCCCACTACGTGTGGTCGGCTACATGAATCCTTTTTTTCCATTGTGTCCGGTTAAAAGTCAAATTCTCATCTAAATCTAATAAAGAAATATCATTTCTAATATTTTCTAACCAAGTCTTTTTAGGTCTACCTCTACCTTTCTTAACATAAGTCAAATCTAATACCTCAACTTTCCTAACCGGGTCATCGGAAGGCCTCCGTTTAATGTGACCAAACCATCTAAGGCGACTCTCTCTAATCTTATCTTCCACTGGAGCTACTCCAACCTTTTCACATATATGCTCATTTCATATCCTATCTCTAACGGTTAAGCCACTCATCCACCTAAGCATCCTCATCTATGCAATACTTAACTTAGTATTATGCTTCTCTTTTAATGGCCAACATTCGGCACCATAAAGCATTGCAGGTCTCACCACCATCTTATAAAATTTTTCCTTAAGTTTGAGGGGGACTTTTCTATCGCACAATAAGCCCGATGCATTCCTCCACTTCAACCATCCAACTTGAATTCTGCTAATAATATACCCATCAATTTCACCATCACTCTGAACAATAGATCCAAGATATCTAAAACGTGTACTCTTATTAATGGTTTGATCGCCCAAAGTCACAATCCCCTCACTAAGTCTATTTCCACTAAAATTACACTCAATATATTCAATTTTAGATCTACTCAAGCGAAAACCTTTAAGACTCTAAAATTGACCTCCATAATTCAAGTTTACCTTCAACTCCCTCTCTAGTCTTATCAACAAGAAGAATATCATCAGCAAAAAGCATGCACCAAGGTACATCCTCTTGCAAATGTCTAGTGAAAATAAAGTGGTTAATAATGTTTATATTACAGAAGTTGTTACTTGTGTTCAAACACAAGGTGGTTTGACTAAATATTTTCCTATTTTAGTTGGATTACATCAAGGATCAGCCTTAAGCCCATATCACTACAGGAAAAACAGCAATTTCCGGCGTCTATTTTTTGTCGGAAAATGGCCAAAATCCGCCGGAAAGTAATATTTCCGGCGGATTTCCGACGGAAATATTTACGCCGGTTCAACGCGCGTCGAAAAAGTGTTATCGGCGTAAAAATTATCGCCGGAAATATTTCCGGCGAAATTCCGACGAAAAATTCGTCGGAAATATTTCCGGCGAATATAACTACGCCGGAAATTTAAAAGAATTAAAAAAAAAAAACAATTCATAATCCCGCTGAAGCAAGCCCTCCACGCCCGGGACCCAATTTCCAACTGAAGCAACCCGAGGACCCACTGACCCGTGAAGCCCGCGCTGAAGCAACCCCCGCTAACCCGTTCAGCCAGTCCGCTGCGCCTGCGCCAAGCGGGATTCGAACCCCCGCCGTTCGTTCACAGCAAACCTTTTGTTCGCCAAACCACTAGATCACTCTTGCAAAATGTATTAAAGGAGGAGTTATTTTTTATTTATATTACTACAAACAGAAAGTATGAATTAAAATAGTTAATATATTAAAAGATTAAAATAATTAATATATTTAATATAATTTATTTAAAATATTTATAATGTGAGTTTATATTTTATTTAAAATAAAAAACTTAATAAAATTCTAAATAATTAAATTAAATTATAATGGTTTAATTTAATTTATATTTAAAATAATTTACTGTATTTAAAAGCTAAGTTTTTTTTTAAGATCAAAATAATAATTATATTTAATTTAGCACTAAATTATTAAACTTTTTTAATTTATTTTATTTTAGCAATATTTAATTTAACAAAATAAATAATTTTAAATATTACTAATTGTCATTTTCCAGAAATTTTTTAATTTCGTCGGAAATCCGCCGGAAATTCTGTCGGAAAAGTAAACAGAAAATGCGCCGGAAATAACTTCAAAAATTCCGTCGGAAGTACGCCGGAAAATCCGCCGGAAATAATCCGTCGGAAACGTCGTCGGCAACTTCGTCGGAATTTCTGACGAATTTATTTCCGCCGGAAATTCCGTCGGAAATGAGCTGTTTTCCTGTAGTGTATCTTTTTGTTTTAGTCAGGGAAGTTCTCACTAGATATTTGCAAGCGGTTTTACCCTGATGTATGCTTTTTTTCGATGATATTCTTCTTGTTGATAAGCCTAGGAGGGAGTTGAAGGTAAGCTTGAATTATGGAGATCAATCTCAAAGTCTAAAAGTTTTAGTATGAGCAGATCTAAAACCAAATATATTGAGTGTACTTATAGTATTAATAGATCTAGTGGGGGATTGTGGCTTTTGGGTAATCAAGTCATTAATAAGAGTACACATTTTAAATATATTGGGTCTATTGTTCAAAGTGATGGTGAAATAGAAGGAGATATTATTAGTAGAATTCAAGTTGGATGGTTGAAGTGGAGGAATGCGTCGGGCTTGTTATGAGATAGAAAAGTCCCCCGCACACTTAATAGAAAATTCTATAGGATGGTGGTTAGACCTGCAATTCTTTATGGTGCAGAATGTTGGTCATTAAAATAGAAGCATAATATTAAGTTAAGCATTACAAAGATGAGGATGCTCGGGTGGATGAGTGGTTTAACTCTTAGAGACAGTATATAAAACAAGCATATATGTGAAAAGGTTGGAGTAACTCCAATGGAAGATAAGATTAGAGAGAGTCAACATAGATGGTTTGGTCACATAAAATGGCAGCCTTCCGATGACCTGGTTAGGAGAGTAGATGTATTAGATTTGGCTTATCATAAGAAAAGTTGAGGTAAACTTAAAAAGACTTGGTTAAAAATATTAGAAATGAACTTTTTTTATTAGATTTAAATGAGAATTTGACTCTTAACATGACACAATGAAGAAAAAGATTTATGAAGATGACCCCACATAGTAGGATATAGGCTTGATGTTGTTGTTGTTGTTGTTGTTTTTTAATGTTGTTGTTACTATTGTTGTTGTTGCATTGTTAATAGGTTTGATTGAGTTGATAATGGTCCTAGTTCTGCCAGGCCAAGTAGGGTCAAGTTTCAAATGAGAATGTTCTACTAATTGAAATTAGAATTTCAGTGATTTTACTTCTATTCGTTTTCTCTATAAGTTTCACTTTCACCATACCAATTAAAAGTACAGGGATTTTAAGGGATATCAACCGCTGAAGAAATTTACCTTAACTTATTCTTATGATCTATAGCATTAGGTGTCAACGTGTTTAGGAACTTCATTGTAATTGTTGAACAATGGGAAAACTTTGTATAAATTCCATTGCTAGAGAAGAATGCAATGTATATAAATAAGCTCTAATATAACTAGAAATTTTCAAGTGGACCAAAAACTTTGGTAAAAATATATGCTAGTGTTAGACCAGAACCGGCTGATCCAACCCTAGGGCTGGTTATTCTAGACAGCCAAGCCAACCGCCGGCCCCCTTGTGGGGCCCATTGTTTGAAGAGGAAGGGGTGAATTTAGGCATGATTGGATTAAAGAGGGGGCGACTGATCTTGTGGGGCCCATTGCTTGAAGAGGAAGGGCTGTTTTAGGGATGATTTGATTTAGGGAGGGGTTGTTTGGTAATTGGGATCATATTTGTATGATTTAAATAGATGAGATTGTTTAGGGTTAAGATTAGTTGGATATTTGCTGAATTTTAGAGAGTTCCTAGGGTATGCTTGGGCTCTAGTCTTCGGCTTGAGTGTGGGAGAGACAGATCAACCTCTCCCATTGAGGATCCATTGTATATTGTTCGTTTGCTTTCATCTTTTACCAATAAAAATATTTATTTCAAGTAATTTCTTCCAAATTTTTCTATAATCTATTTTTGCAAGTGCTGAAATTCATATTCAACAAGGGAAATTCTTGTGCCTACAAGCATTTCCTATCAGCTAGTAATAATGAGTTGGGAATATATGGTGACAATCTTCTTCAATAGTACTGCTTCTCGTATGAAATAACAATCAACATCAATATATTGGGTTTTCTCATAAAAATAAAATATTGCTAGCAATGTGGAAAGCAACACAGTTATCACAACTAAAGATCAGAGATTGTGAAACTAGAAAACTAATTTCCCTTAGAAGGGTATTAACCCAATAATATGGTGCCGAATGTTGGCCATTAAAAGAGAAGAATAATACTAAGTTAAGTGTGGCAGAGATGAGGATGCTCAGGTGAATGAGTGGCTTTACCCTTAGAGATAGGATACAAAATGAGCATATACGTGAAAAGGTTGGATTAGCTCCAGTAGAAGATAAGATAAGAGAGAGTCGCCTTAGATGGTTTGGTCACATAAAAAGGCGGCCTTCCGATGACCCGGTTAGGAGAGTAGAGGTATTAGATTTGACTTGTGTTAAGAAAGGTAGGGGTAGACCTAAAAAGACTTGGTTAGAAAATATTAGGAATGACCTTTCTTTATTAGATTTAAACGATAATATGACTTTTAATAGGACACAATGAAAAAAAAGGATTCATGTAGCCGATCCCACGTAGTGGGATAAAGGCTTGATGTTGTTGTTGTTGTTGTTGCTTGATCTTATCACCATAATTTATTTCTTGCTCTTTCATATGATCAAATTTCCCACAAGCATAGATGTGGCTTTCCTATCTTAAATGGACCCAGTACAGTCAGCATCGCAAAAAACATCCACAATATGATGCATATATATATATATATGTGTGTGTGTGTGTGTGTAGATATGTGTTTGTCTAATTTTCTTAACTTTTTAAGGTATTTAAAAAATACAAAGAACAACTTCCCAATATTCTAGCTTAGGAGTTTGCATATGTTGACATAAAAGCTAAAACTCTAATAACAAATGATATATCTAATGACAAGTAGATCAATTTTCCGAGCAACTATCAATAATGAAAAACATCTTCAAACATGTTGTCTTTATCCATAATTTTCTATTTATCAATATAAGTATCAGTAGGTTTGTAACCTAACAAATCGATTACATCAATAAGATCAATTTCATACTTTTTAGATAATAACACTTGGGGGTGTCAATAAATCACACTTCCTGACAACCTAATCAGAACTCGACCAGAAAAATATGGATACTAGTTGACCAGTTTAATAAAAGAGTCAAGCTTGAAATTCCGACCAGATTAATTGGAGGGTCGTATCTGAGTTCACCCGCGAATTCAATTTTGAATTGAAAGTGACATGTTTATTTTATTCCCTTAAATTCTTTTGCTAGTTGGCATGTTCTTATTTTCAATTAATTAACCTAAATTCTATACTTAATAAGTTATTAAAAAAATAATCATAATGGGTTATCTGGTAATGTTTGGATTATTTGAGTTGCCTGTGGGTCATCTATGGGTCCACCTTTTTTACCTATTTATTAAACAGGTCAAATTTAATTAACCAGATTCAAATCGAGTTAATATGGGATCAAACATAAATCAGACCCACTAATCCGCTTTGACACCCCTAATAACACTCTTGTTATAGACAAACTCAACGACAATAACAACAACAACATCAAGCCTTTATCCCACTGTGGGTAGACTACATTAATCATTTTTCTCCATTATATCCTGTTAAGAGTTAAATTCTCATTTAAATCTAATAAAGAAATGTCATATATAACATTTGCTAACCAAGCCTTTTTAGGTTTACCTCTACCTTTCTTAGCATAAGTTAAATCTAATACATCTACTTTCCTAACCATATCATCGAAAGGCTGCCACTTTATGTGACCAAACCATCTAAAACAAATCTCTCAAATCTTATATTCAACTAGAGCTACTCCAACCTTTTCACGTATATGCTCATTTCGTATCATGTCTCTAAGAGTAAAGCCACTCATCCACCTGAGCCTTCTCATCTCTGCAACACTTAACTTAATATTATGTTTCTCTTTTAATAGACAACATTCTGCACCATAAAGCATTACAGGTCTAACCACCATCTTATAGAATTTTCTCTTAAGTTTGAGGGGGGATTTTCTATCACACAACAAGCCCGATGCATTCCTCCACTTCAACCATTCAACTTGAATTATACTAATAATATCCCCATCTATTTCACCATCACTCTGAACAATAGACACAAGATATCAAAATGTGCACTCTTATTAATAACTCAATCACTCAGTCACAATCCCCCAATTAGATCTATTATTACTAAAATTACACTTCACATATTCAGTTTTAGATCTACTCAAACTAAAGGTTTAGACTCTAAGTTTGCCTCCATAATTCAAGTTTACCTTTAACTCCCTCTCTAATTTTATCAACAAGAAGAATTTCATCAACAAAAAGCATACATCAGGATACAACATCTTGCAAATGTCTGGTGAGAATATCCATGACTAAAGCAAAAAAGATATGGGCTACTATAAAGAAGACAAACTCAATGATCAGGAAATATTTGGGTTAGCCAAGATCTTTAGTTAAAAACGATTTTTGAAGATAGTATTTTACATTTCTGACTCCATATTTGTTGATGATGAATGGCTGACTATAATGTAAAGTTTCACGTGAAGTCATAAAGCATAGTGCATGGCGTTGGCCAGTGGCGGAGCCAGAAATTTTATTCAGTGGAGGCTAAAATTAAAATAGTTATGTTTGCCGTCTCATTTGGCAGGTTATAATATATTAAAATAGTTCTGTTTGACGTCTCATTACCAGAGTCAAGAGGAGCTGTAAGATTAAATTAAGAATGCAAATAAAATGGCTCTTGGAGCTTAGAGGACATAAACATCTTCCAAGGGCGGTCTTCGTTTGGGGGCAAGAGAGAAGCAAAAGGGAAAATGAAAGCCGTGCTTGAGGTCGTGACTCGTGCAAGAGTAAATAGGAAAACGAACCATTGATGCTTTTCATGTGTCGATAAAAAAATTTTAGTGGCTTCTCTGGATTAATAAATAACTTTAAAATGAAGAATAACAAAAATTAGAGCAGGTTTCCTGGTTGGTGAACTTGTTGCTATGTTAAGCCACTAAAACATTCATCTTTAAGCCCCTTAGGCTTTCAATTTTAGCTTTAGCCAAATCCTTTAGAGGAGATCTCTCGTATTAAGTCCTCCCAGCAACTCTGCGTCAAAATCTCTTTTCATCATTTCGTCCATAATGAAAAGTCCACCATGGAAAGTCATTCCTTCCTCTCTCTTTCAATATTTCACCCTATTAGTCTCTCTCTCTCTATAGCTAAAGCATTGCATAGTCCGAGTAGAAGGTGGATTGAAGACTTGAAATGGAAAAAACCTGTAATAAATAAAATGAAAGCTGACAAGGGGATGTACCGGGGGGTCCCCCCCCCCCTCCCTCCGCCCATGGTGCTGGCATATGCCATTTTTAATATAGCGCACAATATTAAATAATTATAAATAAAACTATGTATTGATATGAATATTATTAAATTGAAAGATAGATAATCATGGTAATAAAAACAACCAAATATATGATTAATGGCGCAAATAGTGCGCGCTATTTTAAACTAGTGTGTTGCGCCAAGCAAATGACGACATGGGTGCACCGCACTAGGCCATGCACCATAGCACGCATCATTTTGTATTGTTGATATTTATGTTTATGACACTATTTTGATCACCCCGTAAGAATGTTATTATCACCATATATTGCCAAGATAACAAAACCTCATGAATTATATCAAACCAAGATAGATCAATTTGCTAAATTGTCAAGAAAGGAAGATATCATCAATGTAAATTGTCAATATAACATAACATGATGAAAAATGTCTAATGAAGATGGAGTGAACCACTAAACTGATATGAAGCTTGACTTCAAAAAGAACCTTGCAACTTCTAACGAACCATACTCGAGGAATTTATTTTAAATCCATATATAGTTTTCTTATTTTGGTCTCCTCCTGAACAACATGAGGTTGCTCAGCTTCAATGAGAATACTTTGGGGTATTCACAACTGTTTATACATGAGAATAAGAGAGATTTGATAGATGCCTAAGTGTGCTTATCTAAATCTTTTCTTAATTGATAATATTATGCAAAAAAGTTTTCTTTTCAATTTAGTGTCTATCACATTCTTACTACACAAGAAATGTATGAAGGATTGAAAGGTTATAACCAGTGAAATAAGTTATAAATTATGAAGGTATGATGTATGGAATATCAAGTTAGAAGTAAAGATTTACTATTTTACAATATGATGTCTGCAATATCAGGTGGGCAAAAGGGACTCAAATACTAAACATGTATTGTAGCTGGGACAAAAGGGACCCCAAAAGAAAAGATATCTGCCAAGCAGGTGGGGCAAAAGGGACCCCTAATGAGGCAAAAGGAACCTCAATGTAATTCAATGACGATAATGTCAGGTGTACCTGGGCTCCATTGAATATTATTATGAATGTATAATCAAGTCTTTTACTTATTTAATTTGATATTAATTGTAACTTCGAAAAAGTAAGAAATAATGTTAATTAAGACTATGATGTTGTTACCAGTAAAAGTAAGTTTAATGATTAATGATTTCAAAGTTTGATTAACTTCTTTTTTTTGTATTATAAATGTTATTTAGATATAGAATTTGCTGAGCCTCATAGCTCACCAGTATTTTCTTACTGGTTGTTGTTACAGAAAATGGGAAAGAGAAGATTGATGCAAGCTAATTTTATGCAAGTGTTTCTTCTTTTCATATTTAAGTTATCTTTGTTAGTGAGGCCTTGCATGTGCAAGTTAAACAAATTTTCACACTAATATTTAGTACATTTCCCTATTCATCATAGAATATTCTTTTGCTCCTATTAATTTATAATTTGGGTCAATTGGTGTATAAGCATGTTTATAAGCCATCTTTCATATTTTCATTAGTAGAACAATAACATACTTTTTTTGTAAATTGAAGATATCTTGATGTGACCTAGAAACCTCAATTTAAACAACAACAACAACAAGCCTTTATCCCACTATGTGGGGTCCGCTACATGAATCATTTTTCTCCATTATAACCTATTAAGAATCAAGCAAATCTAAATCTAATAAAGAATGATCATTTCTAATATTTTCTAACCAAGCCTTTTTAGGTCTACCTCTACCTCAATTTAAGAAAAATTTAATTTTTCTGGCTTTATCTCAAATTCTTTGACCAAATTTTGCTATGTAGTTTTTTTTTCTTGCACATAACTTATTGTTACAATTATATCATCAAAATGCGAATAAAATCATTACTCTTGGCATATTTGAGCATTTAATAAACAACAGGTGACCACCTAGAATTTGCTCATCAATTGTGGTTATTATTTTGCAAACTTTCTAAACCAAGCTCTAAGTGATTGGTTGAGACCATATAAATGTTTTTCTTAGTTTGTAGATCTTGTTCATTCCAAGACCTCCCCAAAAAATAAGAGGAATATCCATGTAGTTTTTCTTCTTTAGATCACCGTGAAAGAATACAATTTGAATGTCAAATTGTTGCAAATTCAAGTAAAAGTTGGTAGCCAATGACTATTAGATTATTATTGCATTCATGTTTGCAACTAGAGTAAACATCTCTTGGTAATCTACTTCATAAATTTGAGTGTAGCCATAGCAACAGAACTTTCTTATAGCTTTTAGGGTTCCCATTAGCTTTTTATTTCAATGTAAACACACATTTGCACAACATTGATTTCGTCCCTTAAGGAAACTCTATGATATCTAATACGCCTCGGAATAAAAAATAGCCAACAAACAAAAAGAAATTCAACAAATCGCAGATTTTATTGACAAGAAAAGAAATATGAATGAGCAAGATACAATGGTCCTCTTTCAAGAGGAGGACCTTCTCTCCCAAATTCTAGATGCCACTAGAATCGCTCACAAAAGCAATGGACAATAGCATCCTCCTAACCCTAGAAAACTTGCCCTTAAATAGCCCTATAACACAATAACCTGAATAGAATCATAATTTAGAAAACATTCCTAAACAATTAAACATAATTTAAGAAACATTCCTAAACAAATAAACATAATTTAAGAAACGTTCATAAACAATTAAACATAATTTAGAAAACATTCCTAAACAAATTAAATATAATCTAAGAAACCTTCCTAAATAATTAAACATAATTTAGGAAACCTTCCAAAATAATTAAATATAATTTAGAAAACCTTCCTAAACAATTAAACATAATTTAAGAAATCTTTCTAATTAAATAAAACTTTTCTAATCAAAACCTCCCTCATTAAATCCTTCCTAACACATAATAAACATATTTGGAACAATACTAATTTAAAACCTTCTTGATAAAAATCTTCCCAAAACACCTCTCGTTTGATTACTCCTATTTGCATAACAGCTCTACTAGGCCCCCACAAAGCTGGCCGAATTTCCCCTCCCGCTTTCGCTCAGCCTTGGCGTATCAATCTCCTATGCATTGTTCTTGTCTAAGGCTTCCATATGCACTCTCAATGCTTTGATCCATTCCTCATTGGACAATAACTCAAATAATATTTCAAAGATTGAAGTGGTGTTTAGGTTCACAAAGAAAGATTCATCACAACGCAAAGTGAGGTGACGAATATAATAGGTATTTCGTGCACTCCCCTTATACTTTTTCAAATGGGAATTGGGAAGTCAATATAATTGTTTTCATCTTCAAATTTATTTTAGAAGGTGGGCTTAGAAATTGTAATCACCTCAATTTCAATATTTGGAGAAGATTGTTGGGATTGCATTGGTTCTAAAATTAGATTAATCATTCTTGATACACATGTTTATACCTCCAATTATCATGATTTAGGATTTCTAAATTATTTAGAGAATGAATAAGCGGTTAAATTTCTTCTTGAGAAACAGTTGTTGAAACTCGGGACAATGTTATTAAGAGGGGATGAAGATGTTTCTATCCTTATCTTCCATAGTAGAACTCTACCCTAAATGTAAGAATGAGCAAAGAAAGATCTATCTTCTTCAAAATAGACATTAGCCAAAAAAAAATTAAAAAAAAAAAGGTGGATGGTATCACTTGTATCAAGTTTTGGTTTATGAGTAACACAAAATATACACTTTCTTTTGGACCTATTTTTCCTTGTATTACTACTATCAACATGCTCAAAAGAAGTACATCTAAAGATTTCATGCTCTAAGGTTATTTGTAACATTCAAATTGAGATAAAATAAAAGCTCTGCTAGGGTTTCCTATTTTCCCTATTCGCCTCTCTTGTTGTCCAACATCATCCCTCCCCAATTAGATTTTGTGTGGAATTTGATTGTGTCGATCAATCGGATTGTACTATTGCTTCAGACCTTAATTAAGTTGTCGTGCTCATTGCGAGGTTGCAAGGTCCTCCCCCTACTTGGGTTCAAGTACTTTGCACCTTAAAAAAAAAATCGTGCAGCACCCAGCGCTGCATAATTTGCTTGGAGAAAACACGAGTGGAGAAGCACTGCGGCGCTCAAGACTTGGCACAGCGACGCAGCCAAGTTCTCCATGCTTCGGCATTGTTGCGCTGTCAGGCAAGCTATAGTCAGGGGTGATAAACGTCGTGGCGCTCAAACTTGGTGTTCTGGTGCTGCAAAACAGGCTGACATTTCTTTCTCGTTTTTCCTTATGGGTTGCGTCCCTTGGTGGTTACTAAGCTTTTTTCTTTGTTTGTTCATGTAAGAAAGGTGCAAGGGTGAAGAGAAGAAAGGAGAGAGTCAGAGAGAAGAGAGATATGTATAAATTTCTCCCAATTTTCATAGTATATTTCTTGGTGTAGTGTGGCTCCGTGGTTTTTTTTCCGGTTTCGTATTTTTTTACGTTAAATCCTAGTGTTCATTATTTCTGTTGGATTTCTATTTCTTATTTGTTTCGTTGCTTGATTTACTCCCCCCCCCCCCCCCCCCCCCCCCCACAAAACCTCCCCCTCCTTCGGCAATATGTACATTACAACCTCCTACAAAATTAAGAAGGCAACCTATCTTAAAGCATCAAAATGGAGAAATTGGGATAATCTCAAGGCTATGGATAATTATTGATTTATGTTTGATATGAGGATTGCTTTACATGGGAGCTGTTATGCTCAGCTACAATTTTGGAATATGTTGCTTTTTATCTTCTGCTGCTACACGAATTCTGAAGTTTTGGTCACTGTTGATTAATGCTCGACTTTGTCTATTATAAAATTCAAGTCATGCAGCTATTCCAATTACTTAATTATTCTCAGGTCTTGTAAAGATTTTCTATATGCCCTGGACGATGATGACAATCCAAAAATTTCCAGACCTCCCCTTGGATAGTCATCTTGACAACCAGGGGAGCCATCCCTACCAACTGACCTTTAATGACAGTTTTTCTGTTATCTATTCCGAGTCTAGACGTTGTTAATCACTTTTTCATCTCCTTTCATTTAGTGTATTTCCAATTTGTATTAGCTCTCTCTTATTCCTTTCTATAGGAGTTCTCTTTATTACTTTTTGAGTGACCTCTGCTCCTTTTTTATGCAGCTCATGCAACTTCATTTTTTGCACTATAATTTTTTTATATTGTAATTTATTTTACTGCTAATGAAATGGGCGTAGCTCTTAATTTTCCCCAAAAAAAAAGATAAAATTGAAAGTGTGCTTCCATTTGTATTTTGAATTCCAAAACTTTAGATGACAGACAATTTATAATGCAAGTAGCTTGAATGATCGCCTCTACCTAATAAGATTTTGGAATATTGTGTTGGAATAATAAAGCTCTGGTTTTGGCTAGTAAGTGACCATTTTCCCTTTATGGAATCCCATTTATTGAGGATTGCTAAGGCCTCGTATTTATTTTCTTCAAATTATTGTGTGCGGCGAATATATTGCTTCATATTTGAAGTCCTCAAATTCCATGTAGTAATTATAACCTTAGAATTAGACCCAATCATCCTTTGCTTTCATTTCACCAAAATCAATCAAAGTAGTAGGAGCAACTTAAGATGACATCCTAATACAGCATCACCTGCTTCTCACCAAAATAGGGTTAAATTGTGGTATACCGCTTAAGGATTATGTCCTAACAAACTTTTGCCAACTTCTCAGCACAAACAGTTAGTTCGTGACTCGTTGCTTTAGAGGATCATTCTAACATTAGCAATATTAAAAATTTTCTTCATTTTAATAGTTTTTTCATTAGTTTAGATGTGAGGTTGTTGTCAACCTTAATAGTAAACCTGAAAAAGCTCATACTCTCAATCATCAAAATATTGTTCGCCTTGGCTTAATAACCTCATGATTTTGTCCTCTTGGTATAACTTCTCAAGAGGTCACCCATTCTAGGAGTACTTCGATACGAGCATGTTTTAACTTTAGAGTTTCTAATAAAATTTTTAAAATTACACTAAAAGGTGTCTCCAAGTTTTAAGAGTTCGGCTTTATTTTCTTAAGAAATTTTGACAATCCCTCCAACTTAGATAACTGACGTCCTCGTCAGTTTCTTTAATACAGAATCATCTACCAGGCAAATAGGATTTTAAAGGTAGGCATCTTATCTTCCAGCTGGTGTATCTCTCTTATACTAATTGTAACAGCCTAAACTCTCAACAATTGAGATATTGTATGCTTTGGCTCAATAGCCTCATGGTTTTATCCCCTTAATGTAACTTCACAAGAGGTCACCCATCTTAGGAGTGATCCGATATTAGCACACTTAACTTTAGAGTTTCTAATAAATTTCCAACAATTACACTAAATAATATCTCGATGCATTATTTTCTTAAGGTATTGTGGAACCCCTTAAGAAAATAAAATTAAACTCTTAACACATCGAGGTGAATAGGTGATTTTTGGTATAATTGTTGGAATTTCATTAGAAACTCCAAAGTTAAGTGTTCTCATATTGGCGCACTCCTAGATGGGTGACCACCTAGGAATTACATCAAAGGGAAAAACCGTGAGGCATTAGGCCAAAGCTCAAAGCAGACAATATCTCAATGGTTAAGAGTTTGGGCAGTTACAAATAGTAACAGAGCAATACACTAGTCGTAAGATAGGAATTCATTGATCCAAATTGCATGGTTCAATATCCTAAGTAAAAAAAACTAATAAGGATGTTAATTACCTAAATTTGTGGAACACCTTAAAAAATAGAATTGAACTCTTAAACATCAATGCTCATTTTAATGTAATGGTTGGAAACTCATCAGAAACTCCAAAGTTAAGCGAGCTCGTATCGGAGCACTCCTATGGTGGGTGACCTCCTGAGTAGTTATACCAAGAGACAAAAACTGTGAGGCTATTGGCCCAAGCAGACAATATTTCAATGGTAGAGAGTTTGGACTGTTACACAACTATCACTCGGCCATATAATATCTGAAGATCTCCAACATTTATGTCCCTAATTCTAAATAAATCAACTCTCATAATCATACAAGATTGTGTTAAATTTCAGGACCCGGGATCACCATATTCAAGGCTTACATGTTTTAATTTGCATTAACACATACAAGCAAGCATAAAAGCAGAATTTCCACCATATGTATAACTAAGCCTTAAAACTCTAATGTCCATGTCACAAACACAACAAAGTAAAACAAAAAACAAAAAACAAACAACAAAAACATCGCAATTCGTGGATAAATCATCAAAAGCATTCAAAGAACGCCAACAAAAATCAAAATTTCAGATGCAAAATCAAGAAACTAACTTCAAATCACGTGACAACAACAGGGGAAAAGATTTACTGTCCACACACGAAATGAAAGAGCCCTAGATGACTGCAGAAGAAGCAGAAAACTATAGAAAAGCGATTGAAATAAAAGAACCCGAACTCTTTCAAGGTGGCGATATAGCGCCAAAATGTATGCAGCGTAAAGCAAGATGGTTGGTATTGCTCACATCTGCTAGTTTTCGTCGGAGCGAAGTTCAAGAGAGATGAGGGAACTCTGTAGGCCGACAAGAAGAAATACAATACCAAGAGTCAAGGTCACGTAGATAATAAACCAGGGGAGCGCAATTGGCTTGCTGGGTCAACTAATATACCTCTTTAAAATATTATAAATCATTTCACCCAAAAATAAAACATTAAAAACAAAGACAATGACGGACAATACTCGAGGAGCGTCAGTTTTATACTTTTATCTGAAAATAAATAACAGCCTTCAGAATATAACAAATTTGATACATTCTAATCTTATATATTTCCCAAAAAAATAATCTTACAAGTGTAAAAATAAACCAATCTCTCATCTATATATGCAGTATTAGAACCAAACAGAAAGAAGGCAATAGTTCTCTCTATAATAATAATAATATTGTTCTTCTTCTCTCTGTTTTTAATCGTTCTTCTATTTTTTCTATTACATTCTCAAGATAGATAATAAAGTTTTTACATGGTATTAGAGCCTTAGCCTAATCGCACCCAGCTATTATTCAACCTCTCAAACCGGTGAAGCCTCCAATAAAACCTTCATCGAGATCTCACACATACCTTCACCCTAAAATTTGTTATTTCCAATATCAAGTCTATAGTGTTGACAGGATCACTTGCCTTTTTGTTTCCATCCTATTTATCTATATACCCTCTTCTCTAGTAATGAAATTTATGCAAAATTTATTATTTATAAAAAAAAAAGTATATAATGTCGATGTATCTATCCAACGACAAATATCATATGTGATGATCTCAAATCTTAAAAGTATTTCGTGTAAATGGCTTTGCTAACTTTTTACACCATACTTCTGAAAACTCCATCGCATCTCATCACTCAACCAACAGCACTACTCTACCAAATCCCAAATACAACCATTGGTTATTAATTGACCAAAATACAGCAATAGTAATTTGTTCCACTCTTACTCATGCTATTCTTCCTTATGTTCTACATCTCAACTCTTGTTGTGAAATCTAGCTCACAATCGAACATTGTATACAAGCCTCCAACAGATTCAAAGTTATCCAGCTTAAAAATGAACTCTCACAATATATCTATGAAGAATGTTTCAAAGACCTAATACCTCACAATCATTAAAACAATAGTGGATAACATATCAGCCACAGGCTCTACCTTCGATCCATAAGACAACCTTCTCTATATACTTTGAATGGCCTCCCAGCACAGTACTAAGCCTTCAAAATGGCCATCAGAACCATGCTAACTCCCATTAGCCTTGAAAACCTATACTTACTCCTCATTAGCAATGAAATCAATACCGCATCGGATACATCTCACAAACTACATTCTCCCAATCTCAACAAAACCCTCTACGCGTCACTGGGACGAGGTAGATGTGGGCGAGGTCACATTTTTCCAAACACCGATTGTGATCAAACCTTCAGCCGCATATCCACCCCTTCCATATAATTTGCTAGATTTATTAGAAGAAGGGTCATGCAGCTACAACTTACTGGCACATATATAATTCAAACTATTCCCAAAATCACTTCTCCTCCACCACTAAAGCAATGGTCACCAACCTTTCTAACAAATCTCCATATTCATATATTGACTATGGTGGAATCCTGTCAACACCATCTCGTAAGCTACTTCTTCCAAATATCTTTCACATTATAGATATTTCACACAATCTCCTTTTTTGTCTCACATCTTACAACTGATAACAATCTTTCTATTACTTTTGATGTTTTCAATTACACAATCAAGGATCCAAAAACAAATGTCACTCTTCTTTCGAGACCAAGTTGTAACGGTCTTTACCCAATTCATCTTCCAACATCACCGCATAGTCATCAAGCATTCACTATAACCATATATCCTTCCCTCAAATGACACTATCATTTGTGTCATCCAAATTGTAAAGTTATTGCTACAATCTCTACACAAAACATAGAACTTCCAATGCTCGTGTCTTCTTTATTTTGTGCTTCTTGTATTGCCTCTAATAGTTATAAACTATCATTTGCTAAATCTACAAAACATAAGAATTATCTACTTGAACTACTACACTCTGATGTATGGAGACCTTTGTAACAGTCCAAACTCTTAACTATCGAGATATTGTCCGCTTTAGCCTAAGGGCCTCACGGATTTTTATTTGTTGGTGTAACTTTCCAAGAGGTCACCCATCCCAGGATTTCTCCTGAATGAACACGCTTAAATATGGAGTTTCTTAATGAAATTTTTGACCATTACACTAAAAGACGCTTCGATATTTAAGAGTTTAGCTTCTTTTACTTAAGGGGTTTTACAATCACCCTCACTTAATGACATCCTCATCAGCATCTTTATCCCAAAATTATCTACAAGACATAAGATTCTAGAGGTGGCCCCTACAAGTTTATGTGGTGACTCCTGTTATGTAGAACTTTATCCCATACAGGGTTCAAGAGGTGGCTCCCATGGCGTAGCACTTTGTCTTGCATGGCACTTAGTTCCCATCTTTTAGCTGGTGTATTGCTCTAATATCATTTGTAACAACCCAAATTCTTATTTATCAAGATATTGTCCACTTTGGCCTAAGGGCCTCCTAGTTTTGTCCTGTTGGTATAACTTCCTATGAGGTCACCCATCCAAGGATTTCTCTGGGACATGCACACTTAACTATGAAGTTTCTTAATGAAATTATGACCATTACAGTAAAGGCATCTTGATGTTTAAAAGTTTAGCTTCTTTTACCTCAGTGGTTTCACAATCTTCCCCTATTACCTCCACTTAAAATATTATATGATCTTTGTTGATGATTATTCAATCTTTGTATAGATTTTTCCAATGTTCTCAATATCTAAATTTTTATCTAATTTCTTAGCCTTTAAAAATGTGATTGAAAATAAACTATTGCATAAGATTAGTAGTATTTGCACTGACGGTGACACCAAATTTTGAAATCATCCATTTCAAACATTCCTAAAAAATCATGGCATTCATCAACAAATTAGTTGTCCTTGCACACATGAACAAAATGACAAAGTTGAATACAAACACCGACATATACTTGCACACTCTTACATATAACCCACCTCCCATATACTCCATTGCTCGACACCCTTCTTATGGATGCCTACCTTATAAACTGCCTTCATCTCCTAACACCAAAAACAAATCATCGTTCCACCTTCTACACGAACATAAATATCAATACTCACATCTTCGCGACTTCGAATTTGCGTGTTTTTTTTTACATGAGAAACAAACTTTCTCCTCGCTCAAACTCATGTGTTTTTATTGGCTACTCAAACTCCTATAAATGTTGCAAATGTCTAAACCCAACTATATGTTGTATATATATTTCTCGACATGTCATATTTGAAAAGTCCACTTTTACATTAAAAAACAAGCCAACACCTATCCCTTGTCGCTCCACTTTCAGATACTGCACATTTCTAGGCATCACCAACTTCTCTTTAATTGTCAAAAAGCACCATAGAGTTGCATGATCAAAAAAAAAATCTATAGAAGTAGAATATCATGCTCTTGTTACAGCTACTCATACCTCCTCTAGCTTCACTGCCTATTACACTATTATCACATTCGGACACCTCAACCAACGTATATTTACTGTAATAATGTATCATCCATCACCCTCACCAACAACCCAATGTTTCACGCCAAAATAAAACAAATCAAGGTTGATCATCATTTCATCTGGGATCATATATGCGCTAAAGAAATTCTCAGACTTTCGGCCAGCTCCACATATCAAATTGCTTAAATAATCACCACATTGTTATCCACCCATCATTTCTAGCTTTTTAGACACAAACTGATGCTTCAACCTCTACCATCATTTTTCAGGGGAGTAACAAAGATAACTATTAAAAATAAAGACAACCACGCACAATAATCAAGTGGAGCAACAGCTTTATCTAACAATAAATTTTAACCATTATAATATAACAAATCTAATACATCTTAACCTTACACGTGTAAAGCAAAACTAGCATCTCATCTATATATATGCAATACTATAACCAAATAGTAAAAATACAATAGTTTTTTCAATAATAATCTTGTTCTTTTCTCTGCATTTATTCCTACTTCTACTTTCTCTATTACACTCTCAAGGCAAGAAATGAAGTTTTTACACCTACTTTCCTTCATATATGAAAATTAAAAAAGAGAAATATACAACTCTGTAAAATGAGACATTATGTGAAAAACAGTAAACAAAAATCAACAATGCTCAAAAACTAATTAAAGCAATAAGGACTAAAAGCAACACATCAAAAATAGAAAGTTCAAACTACAACTAGAGAGAGGGATAAAATTTTGACTCAAACGACAACCAAAAATCACCCAGGCATGTATATATCATGATCAGCTGTAGTCTCAATTGCCTAAGGAAAAATAAAGGCCTTCTAGAGCGGAATACATAGTGATAAAAACCAATCATCACAGTCCACACAACAACAACAATAAGCATTTATCCCACTATGTAGGGTTGGCTACATGAATCCTTTTTCTCCATTTTGTGCTATTAAGAGTCAAATTCCCATTAAAATCTAATAAAGAAATGTCATTTCTAATATTTTATAACCAAGTCTTTTTAAGTTTGCCTCTGCTTTTCTTAACAAAGGCCAAATCTAATACATCTACTCTCCTAACAAACTCATCAAAAAGGCCAACATTCTATTTAAACTAAACCATCTAAGGTGACTCTCTCTAATATTATATATCACTAGAACTATTCCAACCTTTTTCCATATATGCTCATTTTGTATCCTGTCACTAAGAGTAATTCCACTCATCCACCTGAGCAACCTCATCTAAGCAGCACTTAACTTAATATTATGCTTCTATTTTAATGGCCAACATTTTGCACCATAAAGCATTGTAGGTCTCACCACCATCTTATAAAATTTTCCCTTAAGATTGAATGGTATTTTTCTATCACACAACAAACTTAAAACATTCCTCCACTTCAACCATCTAACATGAATTCTACTAATAATATTCCCATCTATTTCACCATCACTCTGAACAATAGACCCAAGATATCTAAAACTAGTACACGTATCAATGACTTGATTGCTCAAAGTCACAAATCCCCCACTAGATCTATTACTATTAAAATTAGACTCCATGTATTCGATTTTAGATCTACTTAAACGAAAACCTTTTGATTCTAAGGTTGACCTGCATAATTCGAGTTTACCTTCAACTCTCACTCAAGTCTAATCAACAAGAAGAATATTACCAGCAAAAAGTATACACCAAGGTACATCCTCTTGTAAATGTCTATTGAGAAAATCCATGACTAAAGCAAAAAACATAAAGGCTTAAGGCTGATACTTGATGTAATCCAACTAAAATTGGAAAATAATTAGTCAAACCACCTTGTGTTTGAACACAAGTAAAAGCTCCTTATTGACCTTATTTTTATATGAGGTCATCAGGGCTTTTCCCAATCCCGTAGGTGGCGATCCAATGGTGGACAGTTGTACACTTGCCATCCATAGAGATCCCAATCAACTCTCAATCCAGCTCTCAATCAACAGCCAACCCAGTCTTCAATTAACAACCTATCAAGCCCTCAATCAACACTCAACCCAAATGACTTTTCCAACCCCTGAAACTAGATCCATCAACTTCAATCATCAAACCAAATTTGTTAGAATTAATCCCAAACCCTAGGCCAACCTAGTTTGACCTATTAGGCCCTTTAGGCATCTAAATGGCATTTTCACCAAATGACCAATTTAGACCTTGGGACTACCTCCAATGGGTCCCTCATGTCATTCCAAATTTGTTAAGCTCAAAATCAATCCCTTCGATCAACCTGATTGACCAAGTCAACCTAGGTTGACCCAAATGTCCCTTAAGGGTATAAAGGGTTAGGTTGACCAAGATGACCAGCCCTATGTAACCACATTTAGGTTTAAATAATTCTTCATAAAGTGTGTTTCAAATCGAGCTTTTAGTCCCCATAATTTTTGTTCAAGTATGTTAGTTAGGTTTAAAATTTCAAGTCAAATGATCGATTTGGTCCCGCAGTCCAGATGATGCCATATAGTCGATCAGATGTGCTGGATTGCACTGCATGGCTTGCCGTTATCTCTATGGCCGTTAGTTAATTTTAATTAATATAAATTACATTTTATATGAAATTTAATTAATAGAAGTTTAGAAAAATTACAAAAAATCTATTTTAAATTATAAAAATTGTATTTTATATCAAAATATCCAAAATTAAAATGCCTTTTAATTAAAATTAAAATTAAATTAAAATATCAAGTATATTTTAAATTATTTTAATATTTAACTAAAAATGATTAAATATTTAATAAAATTTAAATTTCATTTTCAAATATATTTTAATATTTTAGATAAACATTCATTAATTCCTTTAAATTTAAAATTTAATATAATTTTTTTAAAATGTTTTATTTAATTAATTTAAAATACTTTAATATATTTATATCTTATTAATATTTCATTAATATTAATATTAATTTAAATATTTTAAAATATTAATTTTTTTAAATAATTTAAATTAGAAAGTTATTATAAAATATTTAATCTTAAATTAAAATTAATTATAAAATTTTAAATAATTTCAAAATATTTAAAATTTTAGATATTTAGTTAATATTTAATTAAACTAAATTCAAAAAAAAAGTGGATTTAAAGAAAATTATTTTAAAAGATTTAGAATTAAAAAAAAATTAAGAATTAATTTAATTTAATTTAAAAGTTATTTTAAATATTAATTTCAAATTCATATAAATACTTTAATTAACATAAAATTTTAAAAATTTAATTTAAATAAAAAAATACATATAATACCTTAGAATTTTTAGAAAATTGTATATTTAAATTTAAAATAAATTTAAAATTAAAATCCTAATTTATTTTAAATGATTCTAATTATTCAATTATTTGAAATTTTTTATTAAGATTAAATATTTTCAAAAATAAAAGTTTTATTTTAAAATTCTTTAAGCAAACAAAGAATTATTTTAAAATATTTCAATTTGAAATTAAAATTAATTTAAGCAATATTTGTTCAATTTTAATTATTTAACCGCTTTAATAATTAATTGAACATTTAATTTAACTTAAATAGATTCAAAATAATGAAATTTAATATTATTTTGTTAAAATCAAAAAACTTGGTTTAATTATTTGAAAATTTTTATTTTATTTTAAATATTTCAAATAATTTATATCACTTAAAATTTAAACCATTTAATTAATGTCTAATAGGAATCAAGCTTAAATATTTATTCAAGAAAATCCAAAACCCCTATTTTGAATTGTCTCTAAATTATGAAATTATTTTCAAAATCATTTTGAAATTATTTTAAAAGTAATTTGAGATTTCTTTAAAAATTATTTTAAATTTTTTTAATTTTTTGTATAAGTCTCTAAAAATCAAGCTATTTTCAAATATAAAATTAATTTTAAAATTATATGTATATTAAATTTTGAGTGAGCTTGGAACTTTAAACATAACTAAAGCCTATATGAATAGTAATCATGGGGAAATATTAACTAATTGTTGTGTTCTAACTATTCATTAGTCAAACTATTATTTATGTTAATTATTTTTATTCATTGTATGTATAGGATGCACAAATGCACTTAACTTAGAATCTTCTAGTTTTAAGGACTTGAGTGTGATATTTGTATATTTATATGTGTTTTGTCTAAGAGTTAGTTGAACTTTGATTTTAGTCCAATCAACCTAGTGACATATTGTAGGGACTAGGTCATATGTCCCTACAATCAAAAAATAGGCTTAGAATATTTAGAAAATTGTAGGGACTATGTCATATGTCTAATTGGTGTAGAAACTATATAAAACACTCAAACATAGTGGCATTGACCCATTTAGATTAGGAGTTTGCTAGTCTTAAAATCAATTAGGACATAAGTACAAGTAATCCCAAGTTATCTCTTAATTTGGTCTATAATTTCAAAAATTTATAATTAGTTCAAATAAAATCTAAAAATTATAAATAATATATCAAAATTCTCAAAATTAAATTATCAAACCATAAATAATAAAAGACTTATGATCAAACCCCTAATTTAATATTAATTAAATTTTTAATGAAAATAAATAATTAATTCAAATAATTAATTAAAAATAATTTTTTTAAAAAAAATCTCTAAATTCTTGGAGGAATCTCCTTAGGTCATTTCTGACTTTTGGGGGTGGTTCCAAGAGGTTTGGGACTAATTGGGATCAAAATCTAAAATTCCTCTTAATTAAGAGAATTTTAAAAATACTTAAAATACTCAAACATCAAAAAATCATAATTAATTCAAGAAAATTCCAAATCAATCAAACTCAAAGCCATTCAACTCATATTAAAATCTAATATTTTTTAAATATATCAAACTTCTAAATCAATTCAAAGTCAAAAAGTCAACTTTCTGGTCAACCGTTGTTCAAACTTAAGTGTGAACTTTGAAGAATCATAACTTTTATAGAAAACTCCAATTTAAACAAACTAATAGTTTAACTACTCATTATAAAACCTAATATTTATTAAAAATTTAAAACTTTTAAAATTAAACTTAATTTAAAAAGTCAGCTTTTAGACCCTAAATTAATACAATTAAAATAATTTCAATAATTCTAAAAAAATACAATAATTGATTTTAATCCAAAAAACCTCAATCTAATTTTAAAATCAGCAACTATTTAATCTTAATTAAAATATATTAAACTTTAAACCTTAATTAACTCAATTCACTTAATTATACTGGTTACTACTAAGTAACCCATGCCTACGTATGAGGCTATTAAGTTAGCCTCAAAGCATTCAACAAACTCAAACATAAACATCCCCTTTAATCTTTAACAAACTCAAACATTAGATAATCTCATAAATAATCCAACTTAGTATCAACCCCAGCCACATTATCCTGTACACATATTTTACATGATTTGCTAGGACAACCAACTCTAGTCTAGGCTAGCCTGGTGTTTACTTTACTTTTGTGTATATATTTTTCTGATATTTCATTACATATTGTGATTGAAGTATTTAATGTGAATGTTTATTTACTTTTGTTATATTATATGGATTGATGATGTGTGGGGCACTAGTTTACTCTTAGGTTAGGATCATTTTGCTTGCTCATAGAGTTTTCTGCAAGTGACTGTGCTCATGCAGGGCAATAAAAGGGGGCTAATAAATAATAATCATTATAAATATTACAGATACTTCACCTTACTTAGCCCCCTAAATAAATAAGAGTACGATCAAGCGTGGCTAAATTGAGTACTTTAATTTCATTATATAGCAGCTTCAGATTATTTTATATTTAAATGCTTAGGATAACCCCCTAGGAGAGTCTAGAATTTTTATTTTTTTATATCAATATAGTTCATTCAAAGTTAAGAGCTGTGAGAGAGTCTTTGAGTTTGGTATACCTAGACTAAAAATTGAATTCCAAAGAGAAAATGATACCCCATAGGGGATAATCCTTTTTCATTTGGAAGCTCAATTTTGAATCAATTCACTACCAAAAGTGGGAAGAATAACCTCCCCCGCGAGGGCAGAGTTTTCTAATTTTCCATTTAGGTATCTAAGCACAATGAATCCAAGGAGTCTAAGGAGGAGAAGACCGAGGAACTAAAGAAAGAAGAGTATCCCACTTAAAGTTTACTCACATCTATTTTAGGATTAGAATTCAGGTATGTGGTTAGTGGTGCCCGATCACTTTTAATTTATATAATTTTGGGTTGTAAAAAATCATAATTAATTCAAGAAAATTCCAAATCAATCAAACTCAAATCCATTCAACTCATATTAAAATCTAATATCTTTTAAAAATATCAAACTTCTAAAATTAATTCAAAGTCAAAAACTCAACTTTCTGATCAACCGTTGTTCAAACTTAAGTGTGAACTTTGAAGAATCATAACTTTTATAGAAAACTCCAATTTAAACAAACTAATAGTTTAACTACTCATTGTAAAACCTAATAATTATTAAAAATTTAAACTTTTAAAATTAAACTTAATTTAAAAAGTCAGCTTTTAGACCCTAAATTAATACAATTAAAATAATTTCAATAATTCTAAAAAAATGCAATAATTGATTTTAATCCAAAAAACCTCAATCTAATTTTAAAATCAGCAACTATTTAATCTTAATTAAAATGTATTAAACTTTAAACCTTAATTAACTCAATTCACTTAATTATACTGGTTACTACTAAGTAACCCATGCCTACGTACGAGGCTATTAAGTTAGCCTCAAAGCATTCAACAAACTCAAACTTAAACATCCCCTTTAATCTTTAACAAACTCAAACATTAGATAATCTCAATAAATAATCCAACTTAGTATCAACCCCAGCCACATTATCATGTACACATATTTTACATGATTTGCTAGGACAACAACCTCTAGTCTAGGCTAGCCTGGTGTTTACTTTACTTTTGTGTATTGATTTTTTTGATATTTCATTACATATTGTGATTGAAGTATTTAATGTGAATGTTTATTTACTTTTGTTGTATTATATGGATTGATGATGTGTGGGGCACTAGTTTACTCTTAGGTTAGGATCATTTTGCTTGCTCATAGAGTTTTCTGCAAGTGACTGTGCTCATGCAGGGCAATAAAAGGAGACTAATAAATAATAATCATTATAAATATTATAGATACTTCACCTTACTTAGCCCCCTAAATAAATAAGAGTACGATCAAGCGTGGCTAAATTGAGTACTTTAATTTCATTATATAACAACTTCAGATTATTTTATATTTAAATGCTTAGGATAACCCACTAGGGGAGTCTAGAATTTTTATTTTTTATATCAATATAGTTCATTCAAAGTTAAGAGTTGTGAGAGAGTCTTTGAGTTTGGTATACCTAGACTAAAAATTGAATTCCAAAGAGGAAATGATACCCCATAGGGGATAATCCTTTTTCATTTGGAAGCTCAATTTTGAATCAATTCACTACCCAAAGTGGGAAGAATAACCTCCCTCGCGAGGGTAGAGTTTTCTAATTTTCCATTTAGGTATCTAAGTACAATGAATCCAAGGAGTCTAAGGAGGAGAAGACCGAGGAACTAAAGAAAGAAGAGTATCCCACTTAAAGTTTACTCACATCTATTTTAGGATTAGAATTTAGGTTTGTGGTTAGTGGTGCGCAATTTCACTTTTAATTTATGTAATTTTGGGTTGTAAAAAATCATAATTAATTCAAGAAAATTCCAAATCAATCAAACTCAAAGCCATTCAACTCATATTAAAATCTAATATTTTTTAAAAATATCAAACTTCTAAAATTAATTCAAAGTCAAAAAGTCAACTTTCTGATCAACCGTTGTTCAAACTTAAGTGTGAACTTTGAAGAATCATAACTTTTATAGAAAACTCCAATTTAAACAAACTAATAGTTTAACTACTCATTATAAAACCTAATAATTATTAAAAAATTAAAACTTTTAAAATTAAACTTAATTTAAAAAGTCAGCTTTTAGATCCTAAATTAATACAATTAAAATAATTTCAATAATTCTAAAAAAATACAATAATTTATTTTAATCCAAAAAACCTCAATCTAATTTTAAAATAAGCAACTATTTAATCTTAATTAAAATTTATTAAACTTTAAACATGAATTAACTCAATTCACTTAATTATACTGGTTACTACTAGGTAACCCATGCCTACGTATGAGGCTATTAAGTTAGCCTCAAAGCATTCAACAAACTCAAACATAAATATCCCATTTAATCTTTAACAAACTCAAACATTAGATAATCTCAATAAACAATCCAACTTAGTATCAACCCCAGCCACATTTCCTGTACACATATTTTACATGATTTTCTAGGACAACCAACTCTAGTCTAGGCTAGCCTGGTGTTTACTTTACTTTTGTGTATCGATTTTTCTGATATTTCATTACATATTGTGATTGAAATATTTAATGTGAATGTTTATTTACTTTTGTTGTATTATATAGATTGATGATGTGTGGGGCACTAGTTTACTCTTAGGTTATGATCATTTTGCTTGCTCATAGAGTTTTCTGCAAGTGAATGTGCTCATGCAGGGCAATAAAAGGGGGCCAATAAATAATAATCATTATAAATATTACAGATACTTCACCTTACTTAGCCCCCCAAATAAATAAGAGTACGATCAAGCGTGGCTAAATTGAGTACTTTAATTTCATTATATAACAGCTTCAGATTATTTTATATTTAAATGCTTAGGATAACCCCCTAGGAGAGTCTAGAATTTTTATTTTTTTATATCAATATAGTTCATTCAAAGTTAAGAGTTGTGAGAGAGTCTTTGAGTTTGGTATACCTAGACTAAAAATTGAATTCCAAAGAGGAAATGATACCCCATAGGGGATAATCCTTTTTCATTTGGAAGCTCAATTTTGAATCAATTCACTACCCAAAGTGGGAAGAATAACCTCCCCCGTGAGGGCAGAGTTTTCTAATTTTCCATTTAGGTATCTAAGTACAATGAATCCAAGGAGTCTGAGGAGGAGGAGACCGAGGAACTAAATAAAGAAGAGTATCCCACTTAAAGTTTACTCACATCAATTTTAGAATTAGAATTCAGGTTTGTGGTGCCCGATCACATTTAATTTATGTAATTTTGGGCTGTAATAAATGGGGCATTTTCCTACAAACATTAATTTGAGAAATTAATTATATTTGTTGATATTTGATTTATTTTACTTTTGTATAGGATCTTGTCTGGTTTTCCTAATTTTTTTACGCTTGTGTGTCAATTTAATTTAGCTTGGAACCCGATTGGAGGCTCGTGAGGGTACAAATAAAAAAAAAATTTATTAATCAAATTTAAAATATTTAAGCTCACAAAGTGACTCTAACGATTTTAAGAAGTAAGCCTGGGATCACTGGGAGTTTGCATAACATATTTTTATTCTCTTTCTTGTTAGGCACTTTCCAGCTTGCGAGTTCTAGCATACCACCTGACCTTTGAGGGTGCAAATCTATCAAGCAGATGTTATGCAATCTTTTGGAAAAAATATTTTTAAAGCTTTTTTAAAAAATTGCTAAATACTTATTTCATGCATTTAATCTAGTTAATCAACATACATTATATTAGAAATCAATTTAAAAGTGAGGCTAAAATTATAATTGCATTTTTCTTTAGCATTTTCACCCCATATAAGTTAAAGGACCAATTAGGTAAGCTCTAGATGTCGGTCCCATTTCTCAAAAACCTTAATAAAAATATCATTACCACTCTTTCATAAAATTACCAGACCCATGGATTTAAAATCGCCTAAGTGATTAGCTAGCTCCCTAATCTAAGATGGGGTAAGTCCAGATTTTACACTATGTTAGATAGGTTTAGGTCACCATTATTTGATACCCAAATTAGATTTAGGATCCCGGGAGAATTTTAAATCATAAGACCCCAACCTCTAAGAATATAATCCCAAATTTCTAATAAATCAACCAACACAAACTAAATTTTTTCTCAATCTAAAATTTAAAGCCCAACATTTAGCATAGGTCGGGGCACTTCTGAATTATTTTCGGAATCCCAAAGTATCTCTTACTCTTCTTCCTTTGACTCCAAAAATAAGTGCTCAATCTTATTTGAATCCAACTTGAAATTTTAGTTTCACCCCTTTACTATCATTTATAGAAAATCTTTAAATAAAATTTATGTTGTTATTTTAATCGAGAGTATTCATATGATACTCCAATTTTTTACGATGTATTAACTACGAGGGCTTACGCTCGTAGGAGATTTAGAACTCATATCTTTTTTTCAAAACTCAATTAATATATATTTTGTGAAATCAAATTTATAAAGATCATTATCGTCATAATCGAATGATTACTATCGGATGATATATTCTTTCTTTAGGGAGATATATCATATGTTAATATAAATTTGAATATGAAATTAACTATCACTTCTCTTGATTATCATAGTCTGATATTTGGCTTAACCTTATTTTGGTCATCCGGGGTCATATGTAGTTCTCTCTTAAATCAAGCTACGACATTTGAGAGAAAATCTACAATTTTAGATCTAAAATCATTAGAAGGTTTTTTTCTCCACCTTCCGATGCAGTATATTATCCTAATGGTTTGTTCGACCTCAGAATTAACATTTAAATTTAATTCTTGATTTTTTCAAAGAAATTTAATTTAGATTTGTTTTGCACCTTGCAAGGCAAATTCCTTTTTCAAACACTAACACTCTTACATACATATCCCTAATAACTTGAATATAAACATTATTAATCTCTTTCTTTTCTATAACTCTCCATAGCACTTCTCTTGGAATTTTATCATATGATTTCTCTAAATCAATAAATATCATATGTAGATCCTCCTTAGTCTCTCTAAACTTCTCCATCAACTCTCACAATAAATGAATAACTTTCATAGTAGACCTACGGCCTGTAAATATTGGACCCGACCCGAAAACCCGACCCGAACCCGACCCGAAAATTTCGGGTTCGGGTCAACCCGAACCCGAACCGGTTCGGGTTCGGGTTAGAGATTTCGACCCGTTTGTAAAACCGGGTCGGGTTCGGGTTGACCCGGAAACCCGAAATCGACCCGGTTTGACCCGTTTTTAATTAATTTTGGAGGATTTTAATGAATTTTTATGAAATAAGTAAATAATATTTCAAAAAATTATAAATATTATTGCCCAAATTAAATTAATCTTGATTTATTTTACATGAATTGAAGTAAATCTACCCTTAATTTGATTTAAATTTAAATAAAATGAATTAAATAAAAAAAATTTAATTAAATATACCCGAATCGGGTCGGGTCGGGTTGACCCGGACCCGAAGCGGGTCGGGTTCGGGTTCGGAAAATCGACCCGTTTGCAAAAACGGGTCGGGTCGGGTCGGGTTGAACAGTGTCGGGTCAATTTCGGGTTGGACCCAAACCCGACCCGTGACCCGTTTTTGACAGGTCTAGACCTACCCAACATTAATCCAAATTGATTTTGAGAAACATTAGTATCACGTCGTAACCTATGCCTCGTAACTCTCTCCCAAAGTTTTAAAGTATGAAACATCAACTTAATTCTTCTATAATTCGCACAATCTTATGCATCACCTTTATTCTTAAAAATAAAAATCAATACACTCATTTTCCACTCATCTGACATCTTTTTAGTCTTTAAATAATACTAAAAAGTTTAATAATTCATGAAATTCCTTCATCTCCTAAGCATTTCCACACCTCTATTAAAATATCATAAGGTTTACTAGTTTTTTCACACTTTATTTTCTTTAAAGCCTATTAAACTTAAATTTTATTAATAAGCCAATAAAAAAATATATTTTCTTTTCATTTAGAATATTAAGATCACTAAAGTCAATCGTCTTCTCACAATCTTCATTAAAAAGCTTAGCAAAATATATCATCTACCTTTATTGAATATCCTCTTTTAAAAAAAGCACTTTTTGATATTCGTCCTTAATGCACTTTACTTGAACTAAATCCTTACTACTCATATCCCTTATTTGACTAACTTATACATATATCTTTCACCCTTTTTAGAATCTAATATATTATATAAATTATTAAAAGCTAAAATCTTTGTATTGCAAATTTCTTTTTTAGACACCTTACGAGTCTCTTTACATTTTTCTTAATTTTCAAATTTTTTTACATCTAAACAAATTATTATAAGAAAGTTTCTTATTTTTTATCTTTTCTTGCACATTTTGATTTCACCACCAACTATTTTTATTATTAGTAGATTTTCCTTTTGAAACTCCAAGCACATACTTTAAAACATTCTTAATATTACTATCTATTTTATCCCACATAACCCTTATGCATAAACAAAATCTTAAGATCTCAAATCTTACTCTTAAAAATATTTTTGTTACTATTTTCTAAAAGCCCCCATCAAATCTTAGAATAAAATTTTACTAATTTTTTTATATTGTGCTCATTCATCTTAAAATTCAAAATTAATAAATGATATTTGGTACATAAATTTTCACTCGGAATAATTTTATAATCTTTGCAAACTAAACAATATATTTTTATTATAAGAACATAATTAATATGAGTTTTATTATATCCATTATTATAAGTGATGAGATACTCATCTCTTTTCTTAAATAAGGTATTAGTAATAATAAAATTATAAGCTAGAGCAAAATCTAATATAGTCTTACCATCTTCATTAGTCACTCCAAACTAGGGGTGTAAACGAGTCAAGTCGAGTCTATACCCTTATCGAGCTCGGCTTGTTGCATGGAAAGTGAGCTCGAACTCAAGCTCGAGTCGAGCTCGATAGTCAAGCTCGAACTTGAGCTCTTCTAACTGTAAACGAGCTCGAGCCGGCTCGACAGCCATGGGCGGGAATTTTAAAATTTAGGCAGGATTTTTAAAAATTTGAAAAATTAGGCGGGATTTTTAAAACTTAAGCCAAATTTTTAAAACTTAGATAAAATTTAAAAAATATATATGAAATGTTTAACATTTAAATAAAAATTAGGTGATTATTGCTATTTTTTATATTTATATTTAATAAATAAAATAAAATTATTTTTAAAAAATATAAATATTTATTCGAGCCGGTTCGCAAGCTCAAGAGCCGAGCCGGCTCAAGCTCGAGCTCGACTCACGAGCTCAATAAGCTCGGCTCGCGAGCCCATAAACGAGTCGAGCTCGAGCCGGCTCGGCTCACTTACACCCCTACTCCAAACTCATAGCCATGAATACTTTTAAACTCCTATACCTCTCTACCAATATGTCCATTTAAATATCCTTTAATAAGAACTCTTTCTTCAAGAGGAATCTTTTGAATTAATTTTTCTAAGTCATTCTAAAATTTTAATTTTAAACACATATCCAAACCTACTTGTGGAGTATAAGTGCTTATAATATTAATAATCTTAATATCAATAATAATCTTCAAATTAATAATTTTGTCTCTAATTCTAACAATTTTTATAACATTATCATTCAAACTCTTATTTATAATCACACGTATACCATTTCTTGTATGACTTCTATCATAATACTAAAGTTTAAATCCTAAATTATCAATCTCCTTAGTTTTCTCTCTAACTCATTTTATTTCTTAAATACATAAAATATTTATCTTCCTTTTGAATCATAATATCAATTAATTTTATTGATTTATATGTAAGAGAACATACATTCCAAGATTAAATCCAAATTCTAGTTTCATGGACTAACTTCTTTGCCCACATTTGTACATGATGTGGTAACCCTTACCTATTTAACACTGTACCAAGACGCCGATGCAGCAGCCCTTGCACATTTCTTATTATATTTAGGCCATACAGCACATCATCCCAAAGAATGCTCTATCACTAATATAATATATTAAAAGATTCATGTCATGATTATCTAAAAAATTATACGTTTGGCTATCAACTACTGAATGCAGCCCTCCACTTTTCTCATCCAGAACTTGGGACATGATAATGACAGTGTTGTCAAAACAATAGACCCATGACTATTAAAAATCATCACAGTCCACAATGGCCAAAAATTTTGAAGTTATAGAAGCTGCCAGACCAAAACAATACACCCATAGTTAATGCTAGAGAAATTCCTTAAAGATATGCCAATGTTTCCCTTTGTGGAGCTTAAGGTGAATACCCTTAGAAATGCAAGACCGAACAATAACAAGGCTATAAGAGTGCATTTCAAACTTCTTTCCATTTCATTCTTTCAAGATATAATAAACCAAGGCCCAAATATATAAGTAGAAGCAATTTTTAACGTCTAGAGAGGTCCCATACGTTATTCCACAAAAATCAAAATTTGTTATAGGTTTGTCATCAAGAAAGGAAGTACAATAAGGGAGCTAATTACATAATAATTGAAATATAAATCACATTAAAAAAAAAAGATGAATAGAGCCTTTTCATTTTTTTGGCCAATTAATTGCAATAGTTCATATGTGTGTTTTTATTTTTGAAAAAGAAGGCAAAGTATGATGCATGAGAAAATAAATTATATTTAAAATTATTTGAATAAGTATAAAATAAATATAAATTATTATTATTTATTTAGCTTATAATAAAATAAATATAGTGTAAAATCCAATAATGATAATATCCTGTGGCCATCGGTAGTATATGGAGGCTGATAGTGATCACAAGCTTGATCAAATAGTAACAACGGTGGTTGATGATGACCGGAGACAAAAACAGTATCAAGCAACAATATATATCGATGGTGATAGTAGCAATGAGTGACAATGATAATTATAAAAAATTTATAATGTGCTTGAAAATAGATCAAATATAATTATTCACAAGCTATGTACAAGTTGTGTATTGATTGTGTATTAGCTTCTAGCCACTATATATTAATTATATGTTAACTACATACAATATATATATTAACTATTTATTTATAAGCTGTGTATGACTATGTATAAGCTTGTATTTATTATGTGACATCATATACACACTATTTATAAGCTATATACTTATTGTGTATTAATTGTATGCAAGCTGTGTATTGATTGTATATAATATATGTAATGATTGTTTATTTACAAGCTGTATAGTGACTGTGTTTTGATTCTATACCAACTTGTGCACAAGGTGTGTATAAAGATGAGAAAGTGGCATGTGAGTTGTATTGTATGTATGTCCATATTGTTAGTTTTAGTGTTCATAAGGATTATCATAGTTACTGGTCAAATTTTTGAAAGAATGCAAGGAATCTGTTTGTTCAAAATATGATTTCAAGAAGGATCTTGATTTGAATTCAAAATTTTAAAAATTAGAGATCAAAACGAGTTGTCTAGCTTTGATAAGATTTACAATGGATGAAGTTGGATATCAAAAGGTGCACAAATTTATTGAAAGCCACAATCATGAATTGGCTAGGCCAAAAGACTGAAATCTACTTAGATCATATAAGAATATGGGTGATGAGAAAGCCTTAGTTCTTAAATTAATGATAGAAGCTCAGATAAGAATCATTGATGCCTTTTCCTATCTTGCTGATGAAGTTGAAAGTACTAAAAGTATTAAATTCTCTAAAAGGGGTACATATAACTACATTCAAAAAGAAAAAAGAGCAAAGATTAAATATGGGACAATAATTCGTTAATTCAAATATTTAAAGATAGACAAGTTGATGCAATATGTTTGCATGAGACATCCAAATTGATGAATTTGATAGATTGTTGAACTTTTTTTTGGTTGATAGGATTAGGAGGATAGATTATGATTGTTTTGGATATGTGATAATTTTTTATACTTGCTATATGCTTAATAAATATAATTTAATATGTGTCACATTAATCAGAGTTAATAATCATTGGTAGAATATTCTACTTGGGGTGGTCATTCAATTAGAGGGAATAATTGAATCATTTACGTGATTGTTTAGACCATTTATTTAAATAATGAATGATAAATATTAATAATAATATTTATTAATCAAGATCAAATAATGTCTAGGGCCATAGAAGTTGTATTATCTCAGACATTATATAGCTTATACTAATGACACATCTCCAAAAAGGTTCCATCAAAAGTCTACTGCTTCAATAGCAACAAAAAAGTTATATAAGTGTTTAAGCAAGTGTGACTCTAAGGAGGAGTTCAAACAAATAGTGGGTGAAATGATCACAAAATGGAACCTCCATAACCATGAATAGTTGAAGGAGCTTTATAGGATAATGAATAAGTGACCAATATCATTCAATAAGGATTATTTTAGTATAAGCATGTTATCAACACAACATAGCAAATTGACTAATAATATGTTTCATGATATTTCTAAGCTAGCAATTCTATAATTGATTATTTTTTGGGCTAAAAAGGGGTAATTAATGATGACTTGGCAAGAGAATGAATAAGATAAAGTTATAGATAAAGTCAATCTGAAATAGTACCTATAATAAAATAAATAGTCAAATACTAAAGCAAACTGCTCAATTTTATTCAAGAAAATTATATTCTTTTTTGAAAAAGAATTTTACATGGTGCGGGTGAATGTGTATTAATTATGCCTCAAGTGATTCATCAAGAGCGTAAAGAATAAGGACTAGTCGATCAATTAGACTATTAATTTTGATATAAAAGAGGGTACCATTCAAACCTGCAAAAAGTTTGAGAAAATGAGTTACTATATTCTCATTGCATGAGAGTTATAAGACAGCTTGATATTATGAATATCCCTATGAGGTGCCCACTGATGTGATGGTCAGAAAAATCTAGAAAAGATATATATGCTAGTCGCATGTTCACAGTTTCAAGAAGATCATTTGAGGTAGGTTGTGGCCTAATATTTAAAAATCATATCAGTAAATTTTCATATCAAATTACTGCTCATGTACAGGGTAATGAGGAGGTAAAACATTATATGTTGGCTGCGATAAGGAATAGGATGAAAATGTAGACTTGATTCTTGATGGCAAAAAAAAAAAGAATAAGTTTTTATGCATTACACATGATGACATTGCTAAATTGAAAGATCCACTAAAGTATAGATCTAAATGCATCTCTAATACAAGGATAAAGGGCCACTTGGAAAAGAAGACGAAACATATGAATAAGATTTAACTTACATACTAATTGTTATTTATTATATATTATGAGATAATATATGTTTTGTTGAGCTTACTTTTTTCAATAAAGAAACCTACCGTAAAGGAAAATACGTCAGAAATGTCTTCACCTTCAATGTAAATAAAGTTCTTAAACATGCCCGAATGCTTCAATGAGAAATTCATAAATGGAACAATAACCAATTGAGCAGGGTTTAAGTACATAAGGATGATGACATATATAATATCTTCAGAGTAATAATTGTATTAAATTTAAGTGTAATGATTGATGGTTAAGTTAAAATAATTTATTATAATAAATGATGGTTCAGACATTCTTTATTCATTATAATAACGTGAGTTGATTTAGTTCATTTTGTCATATTATTAAACATGTGTATTCACTATGTGTTAACTATATATTGATTATTTTTCAAATGTGTATTAATTGTATATAAACTATGTATATCGACATTGTATCAAATGTGCATTCAAAAAATTGAAATTGTAAGGAATAATTTAATTTTTTTTATACATTGTCAAAATAACTTCACTTGTATTAATTGCATATTTATTGTGTAATAAATGTGTATCAAGTGTGTATTGACTGCATATCAAGTGTGTATCGATCTATGTATTTTATTTTTGAAAATTAGGTTTTACAATTTTAAATTTTAAGTAATTTTTATTCATTTGATAAATAACCGTGTATTGGATATTTTTCAATTATGTATTGACTGTGTTTCAATTATATATTAACTATTTTTTATATACACAACGTTCGATACATAGTCAATGTCACTGTAAATATAACTTTTTTGATATCAATACAAAGTCTACCACATGTTAATAAATAGGCCACCAAAATATAAAAAAAAATTAATATAAGAATGCGGTATTATATTATTGAAATGAATCAATATCAATTTAAAGATTACATATAAAAATAAATATTATTTTATAAGAAAAATTAATCAAAGAATATAATATAAGCTCATTGAAATGAATCAATGTCAATATAAAAATATACAAAAAAAAAATTACCTCATCCTTGAACAAAATAAGGGGTATACGAATTCAACTCTAATTTTTAGCATTTATGCTTATCAATCTTGTTGTTCTACCCAATTGAGATCTTTTGAAGAATAATTCTTTTCATATATTTGTAGAGACAAACGAGGAAAGGCTTACGGTGGATACCTAGGCACCCAGAGACGAAACGAAATATATTGTCGATGAATAGAAGTACGTCTTGCTATTTCATAATCAACACGGCTAGTCTGGGTTGGCAAATTATAAGCACCCTGAATAAGCCATTATCTTATATCACTATTAAAGGATTCCTTCATCTCCACATATAGGTGTTTTATCTAAACAAGATAACGAACACATATTAGTTGACTAGCCACAAGAGAAAAAAATTAATACTATGTTATGCTACTCACACTTATGATGGAATGAAGAATTTTTTTGTGCGCCGGTTTGGGTAAGAAATCGTAGAATTTCCAAGCTTTTTCCCACAGCCTCCTGCTAGAAGAGTTCAATGATTATTATGGATGATTATAGTATAAGTAAAAAGATTGGATGCCCTAAGCGTAATCTTCTTGACATGTTGGGCATACATATGGATGTCATGATTTTATTGCTTGTTTGCCTGAAAGAAATCAAAGTAAATGGCTAACACTTGAGCAAATAATATTATATATAAATTATTTATTACATGAATACTAACTCAATGCATTGGGGGGACATATAGGAAGGGTTGGTACATACCAGGGATAAATTTATTCTTCTCAAATAATAATACAACGAATGAATCCACGTGATTATTATACATATATTTGTTTATTATAAGATCATTAATATCACAACAAATATCATGTTAGTCATGCAACCAAAGTTAATACACAATCAAGATATAACAATACACAATCAATATACAATCGATACACTAATTGATACATAATCAATACACAATTGATACACGGTTAATACGCAATCGATGCTCAGTCAAGTACACAGCTAAAACTCTATGTATCATGAAAAAATAACTCATACACTATTAAAATTTAATAAACACAACTTACGAAATCCAATACACAATCGATACATAATCTGTATACATAGTCAATACAAATGATACATGGTTAATAGACAGCCAATATATAATTTATGCACTATTGATACATAGTTGATATGTAGTCGATATACAACCAATACATAATTAATACACATAGTCAATATATAATTAATACAATGTCAATACACATTAAATATACATTAATACGCAATAAATATATAGTTGGTACATAGTCAAATACAATACACATTAAACATGTCAGAATGACTAAAACTTACTTGTTAATATTTTTTTTTTAAAATATTGATCTATGAAAAAATTATTTTTCCTTTGTTAGCATCTCCTTGGGGCATTTATTGAAGTGCGCTTCATGAATTTAATCTGCATAAGATAAAATATAAAATTAGCTAATAAATTTGTAAAATAAATTAATAATTAGAAAGATACTTAGATGCACTTAGCACTCACAATTAGTAATGGTGCAAAACCATTTATATAACCAGTGATATCTCCTCAGCAAAATTCCTGCCTTTCATATTAAACTCAGAAAATAAAAAATATTTTATTGTCCTTGCCCATTTAAAAGATGATAACTCATCTATATTATTTGCAATAGTAATGAGCCTTATTGGAATTTTATAGTTTTAAGGGAAAAAAACTTGACAATAAAAATATGATAAATTTCTTTAACATAATGGATGTGTCAGTTGATCTGTTAATGTTTATCATCTCATTCTTAATATCGATTAATCTGTATGATGAAAGTGGCTCATTTTCTTAGATTTATTGAGACCCTTGTTAAGCAATCCTGTAAGGAGAGCCACTTCATATGAAGTGAATCATCATGACCCTTAATGATAAAACATTGATAAGGAATGTCCCATAATGATAGTATCTCATATATCAAGGGAACATTCTGTTGGAATGGTGGGAACTTAACAAATATATATATATATATATATATATATATATATATATATATAATCTCTTTAAGGTGTCATCAACATTATTGTATAACATCTCGACAAACGAGACGTAGATAATTTTAAAAATTGATGTTCTGTAAAGATAAGTAATTTTTGAAATAGACATTTACAAATATCATAAAAAACCATAATTCAAAACCCTAATTAAAATGCAAAACATAATTAATACACTATTAGTACAGAATCAATACAAATATAATACACAGTTAATACATAATAAATACATAGTCGATGAATAATTAATATACAATTAACATACAATGAATAGATATTAATACATAATTAATACCAAGTTAATACACATTTAATACAAGTTAAAAAAAGAGTCACAAAATGAAAAAAAAAAAAAACTCATAGACATTTGAAATATATGCAATCTAATATAGAATAGTACAAAGTCAATACACAATCAATAGAAAGTTGATGCACGACCAATATATAGTCAATATCAAGTCAATACATAGTTAATACAAGTTCAAAAAAGAGTTACAAAATGAATTGAAATAACTTATAGGCATTTGAAATATGTGCAATCTAATTTAAAAAATGAAAATTTAAAGTTGATAAATAATATCTCGATATATAGTTGATACACAATCAATGCATAATCAATACATAATGAATACACAGTTAATACACAATTAATACTAAGTTAATACACATTTAATGCATAGTTAATACAAGTTAAAAAAAGAGATAAAATAAATAAAAATAACTTATAGACATTTAAAATATGTACAACCAAATTTAGAAAATGGAATATAAAATTGTCACATAGTCGATACACAATCAATATATAATCAATACATAACTAATACACAATTAATATTGAGTTAAAAAAAGATTCACAAAATGAACAAAAATAACTCTCAAACATTTGAAATATGTGCAACCTAATTTAGAAAATAGAATATAAATCGATACATAGTCAATACACATTTAATATAAATTTAATAGCCCAAGTCAATACACAATTAATACTAAGTTCAAAAAAGAGTCACAAAATGAACAAAAATAACCCATATACATTTAAAATAGGTGCAACCTAATTTTAAAAATGGAATACAAAGTCGATATATAATGAATACATAGTTAATACATAATTAATATTGATACACAATTAATACAAATACTAAAAAGAGAATAATGAACAAAATAACTCACAGAGATTTAAAATATATGCCACCTAATTTAAAAAATAGAATACAAATTAGATACACAATTAATACTAAGTTAAAAAAAGATTCACAAAATGAACAAAAATAACTCTCAGATATTTGAAATATGTACAACTTAATTTAGAAAATGGAATACAAATGATACATAATCTATATATAATCGATACACAATCAATACACGGTCAATATATAATCAGTACACAATTAATGCCAATTCAATACATAGTTAATACAAATTCAAAAAAGAGTCACAAAATGAATAAAAATAGCTCATAGACATTTGACATCTATGCAACCTAATTTAGAAAATGGAATATAAAGTCGATATATAATTGATACATAGTCGAATACACAATCAATATAAAGTCAATACCTAGTTAATATACTGTTAATACAAAGTCAATACACAATTAATACAAGTTAAAAAAAGAATCACAAAAATGAAAAAAAAAAACTCTTAAACAATATATGAAATATGTGCAACCTAATCTACAAAATGAAATACAAAGTCGATATACAGTTGATACACACTCAATACACAATCAATATACATTGTATAATCTCATGTATAAAATTTTACATAAATGTTTATATTCACCTATTTGCAGTATCGTGAGCATCCAATCGTGTACGCCAAACTGATTGTCCTTTTCACTTTTTTTAATAGTGCGATGACTGTGCTTCTGTTTGTTAAACAAGGTGAGCCACGACAACATAAAAAAATGATAAGTAAACTCCAAACTCTAAAAATTATAAACGTAAATCCTAAAACTTATATATTTTGAGAGAATGCCAAAAAAAAAATATATATATCTCTATGAAGATGAACGAAACGAGAATGACAAATTAATCTTATTAGAAGATGATAACTTAACGAGTTAACAGAGCGCCGCCTAAATGTTAATGAATAGTGAATCGTCTGTAATGATGAAGATGAAAAGTGAACAATGAACCGACTCTAATGTCGAAGATGAAAAGTGATTCTACTATGCAACTTTTGATCTGTCGCAAATTCAAAATTTCCACCTCCGAATTGGGTCGAGTTTGTCGGGCTCGCAATAGAAAAATAAAATAATAAATCTATTTGAAATATCTATCTCTTCAATTTAAATCTTATAATTTTATTAGAGTCCCAACTAAAGCTAAATAATAATTTATCCCATAAAGGACATAACTAATCAACACGTTTTTTTCGGCTATGGTTTGTTGTCATGCATTACTCACCGAGAAAATACCAATAAAGCGTTGTTGGGGTTCTGGCGCCTGGCGGATGCTTTCGCAATCCTTCGTCGCTGAGCAACCGCCTTCCCGTACTCTGGAAACCAGAAACCCTAGGGTAATATTTTGCTTTATCTCTATCTGAATCTGATCAAGGTAAATTTGTTCTCTTTTTAGTCCCTTTGGGATTTGCAGTAGGTGCTGAATGGCGACATTATCGGTTCCTAAGAGTGAAGCGGCGGAACCGCTTGCTTCTCCTGTCACGCAGCAGCCGCCCATAAATGTTAGCCGCGAGGATCCCATCTGCAGCAGTGCAGTGGAGAAAAGGAATCACGAAAAAGAGAACACCGAACTAACGGATGAACTAAGATTTAAGCGCGGTGTGGATGAACTCACATCGCAGGTCGATGAGGTATGGATACTTGCATGTTCAAGTTTTTTTTTTTTTTTTTGGAGTTAAACTTAGCGGAGGTTGGTAGCTTGTTGCAGTTGGAGCGAAAATTGAACGAGGTTTCTGAGTTTTATGCCACCAGGAAAAGGCATAACGAGGGCAAAGGGACTTCGGATCTGAAGGATAAGGAGAAGCATGGCGCGAACAGCAACAGTAACAACAATACTAACAGTGGTGGTAATAACAGTGGCACAAAGAAGCCCGTAGATGTGCCAAGGCCACAAGGGGTGTGCTCCAAGAGAATGCAAGAACTCATGCGACAGTTTGGTACTATTTTGCGTCAGGTGCGCATACCTGGCTTTCATGTTAGCGAAGTTTATGGACTTTTGAAATGCTTGTGTAGCCAGAATGCTTTGGTGTCCAGATTTTTCTATGTATTTTCTCGAGTTCTTATGAACTAAAATAGTTCCCATCGTGGGTCGTTGCTGTGCCTTTTATTTGATGCAAGTGATCATCTATAGTATGTTTACAGTGCTGGATATGTAATATATTTAAACGACTCCTTTATTTTTTTGAAGTTTGTTCTTTTAGATGGTGCTGATTGCAAGCAGGATGGACTTATAGGATAATTTGTTGCATAGCTATGGATATCCTTGATATGTTTTTATGTCACAAATACATTATTTAGATATATTTTTAGGGTCAGGCCCTGATCCTCTTGGTAGAAAAAAGCCACTTTCGTGTAAATTTAATTTCCAAAATATTTTATCTTTTACCTTCCAAAATGGGAATCATCTTATTCTTTTCAAGTCAGACTAGATAGGAATATAATATTTTATTATACAACTATTTAGTTATCGATCATGCACATTCATAGTTTTTATTGAGACAAATAGAATAATGTGATGTTTTTTTTATCTTTATACGTTAAGGTGTATTGAATGAAATTTTATATGCATGTTTAGGTTGTTTTGGAATAAGTTAATGACTTTGATATGTAGATATCGTAAGGATTTTTGACATCATTATCATATTATGTTAACTATCCCCATATGCTTGATTTATTAAAATACAATATAAAACTAAATTTTATGTATTGTTTTTTTACAGTTTAGTATTTGATTAAGATTGTAATTATATCTTAGGGCCTCCACAATCAAATAATGTGATCTTATTCTTTTCTATGCATTTTCTCATGTTCATGCTTGTTTATTATAAAACTAGTTACTTGTAGATGCATCTGCCTATTGAATACATCAATTTTTGTTTTTTATGATGTTAGTAATACCCCAAGGATCAATATTGAGCATATATTTTGTATCTTTTTAGATATTTTAAAGATGGCGTTCATGAGGTGCCTTAGTGTATGTTTTTTGTAGATGCGATAACTCTTGCCTATGAGGCATTTGATTTAAGTAACAATAAATAGCAATTGGGAAGATATTATTAAAGAATAAAGATCGAGTATTGATATGTGATTTTAATAGTACAAGTCAAAATTTTTTAAGATAAAGGGATACCTAAATGTAATAAGTTTAATTATCTTGGATTTATTATAAAGAAGAGGGATATAGATAAATTCATGATGCAAAATGATTATGACTTTCATAATGATGTAATGAATATAGATCACATAAAAATTATGATTCGCAGATCAACAATTAATAAATATATAAAAGTTTGATTTGTCTGGGTGCAAACTAGGAAACCAGTACCCAAAATTAACCATCCCCAAAATTTGTTTCCATAGGAATGGATGGCTGAAACAAGAACACCATATTTGTTATGTCGTAGGAACAATGTACTGAAATACATGTCAAGGAAATCCAAACAATGAACTGCATAATTAAAATTTTGAGATCAACAATGAACCAACCTAGTCTAATCTTTCACCAAAACATTTAAACTAGCATAGCACCTAGAAATAGAGAACGAATATCTTTTTCAAGGCCAACATCATAGGCACATCCCAATTATTGAAAATTATGAGTTACAAATTAACTTTCAAATGATAAAATTAAATAAAAACTTAGCTTAGGACATTTATTTGTTAAGTGAAGTATTGCAGAGATGAGGATGCTCAGGTGGATGAGTGGCTTTACTCTTAGATAGATGATACAAAATGAGCATATACATGAAAAGGTTGGAGTTTCTCTAGTGGAAGATAAGATTAGAGAGAGTTACCTTAGATGGTTTGATCACATAAAACGTAGGCCTTCCGATGGCCCAGTTAGGAAAGTAGATGTATTAGATTTGACTTTGTTAAGAAAGGTAGAGGTAGATCTAAAATGACTTGGTTAGAAAATATTAGAAATGACCTTTCTTTATTAGATTTAGATGATAATTTGACTCTAAACACTACACAATCGAGAAAAATGATTTATGTAGCCGACCCCACTTACTGGGATAAAGGTTTGTTGTTATTGTTGTTGTTCTATTGAGCTTAATCCCAAAGATGTCCATTAGGATATAACTTATAGAATTAAGGTTGAGTGGTTAAAATAGAAAAGTGTTGTAGAAATATTTGGTAATAAGAGTATACAACTATACTTAAACTGGCGATGTTTTATGGATCCTAGTGTTAGGTAGTTAAGAAAAAAGAATGATAGCTTAGTTGAGCATGCATATGAAATATTAAGATAGATGTGGGGTAAAATTAGGAATGATATTCCAAGGAATAATTTATGGGAGGAATGGTTGGAGTGAAATTTATTGAATATAAGAAAGTTGAAAATAAACTTTAGTGGTTTAGACTTCAACAATGAAGTATAGAAAATGCACTTATTAAACAAATAGAAAAAAAAGATAGTTTCGGAATATTGGAAAGGAGGGGGATTAGGGAGGTAGATCTAACGTAACATGGATAGAAATTATTCAAACAATTGGCAAAGAATAAGTTTAACATCTCTGTCATCGCTTAGTATGAGCTAATGGAAAATGAGGAATTATTAAGCAACCTTTATTGGTTCGGAATATGAGATAAGGTTGATAATGGTGCACATTAGGTCCACATGTTAATTCATTTATAAGATTACTGTAATCATAATTTTCCTAGCAATAAGCTTAGAAAATTTACTATCCGATCCTAGAAATTTTGAGCAATTGTAGGATGCCTTCTATGCATGCTTAATATTATTAGGCTATGATGAGATTTCTCGATTTCTTAGCAATTCTATTCTTCCAAGAGAGAGATGTTTGTTGAGTGAATTTGCTGCTGTTTAAAGTGAATTGCTGTTAAACTTAATTCTCCTAATGGCGAACTTATGAAGGCTGGTTATATTTCCAAGGATTATACACACAATTATATTTTATGATTTGCACATAATCCTTTAATTAAAAACCTGCACTTTCAGGAATTTTTTTCTGAACAAAGTTATTGATAAAAAATTCATTTCAAAAAATTAGAGGCTGATAGGTAGTATCTTTAATATGGTTTAGCTTATCAAAATGTTTTGACATCAAGTGCTACCATAGGTATTAGTATATTCCATGTATAGCTACAGAATGGTTTTACGGCAAATTATGAAGGATTGAGAAATAATTATATATTGAGGAAGTGGTAGTAACATCTTTTGCTATTAAGATAGTGGAAGATAGACTTTGATGATTTGAGTTTGTATGTTGTGCAATTTGATATGCATAATAACCTAGGAAGACAGAAAATTGTGGAATAGAAAGAAAAATGATATACTAATGTTAATATGAAAAAAAAAAAAAAAAAAAATGAAAAGACTTGCATATGATGTAGTTAACACTTATTGTATATTCAATAAGAAGCAATGGAGTTGCATTGGCAAATATAGACCCCAAGTAGTTTGGTTAAGGATAATGGTGTTGATGATATGGAAGCCAGAAATTGTAACGCTGTTGATCATATTGTACAACAACAATAACAAGTCTTTATCCTACTACATGAATCCTTTTCTCCATTTTGTTTTATTAAGAGTCAAATTATCATTAAATTTGATAAATTAAATTTGATCATATTGTAATAAAATTAAATTTGCATGTGATATTTTGAGCTAAACAGGTGCCCTTAACCACTTGCACATCATCATTATTCGTTTTCCAATTTTACACTCTTGTTTAATCTTCTACAACTGCTAGTATTTTGAACTATAATTAAAAAATCAAGAAATAAAATGTTGAGTCAATAAAGATTTTCATCAACATGATTTACTTCATCTTCTAAAGTTGTGTTCAAATCATCCCATTTGCTTATTGAACTGAACGTGCTATGGTACTTACTGTCATTTATGTATTTAATGTTTTAAACAGATCTCGCAACATAAATGGGCTTGGCCTTTTATGGAACCGGTAGATGTCAAAGGGCTTGGTCTCCATGATTACTATGAGGTATTGTTTCTGATCTGTTTGTCACGTCATAATTTTGGTTTCATTCTTAATGCCAGCCTTTGCGACTTATGAGTGGAGATGGAGGGAATTTGAATTGTGTAAATTTCGAAGATAAAACTGTTGCTCTGTTTGCTATTGAGTAAATTCTGCCGATTATCTAAAAATCTTAAAAAAGGTTTCTAAAGAAAATATTGCCACCATTTGGTATTGATTATTGAAGCTTATTTTTTTATCTTTCTAACATTTAGTGTGGCCAGGTTACTTAGTGGCTTTGTGCTCGGTATTCTTATCTCTTTGTTTGACACTTTCCTATTGCCTAGCTGTAATCTATGTCCATCTCTCACCCCTTTGGCCCATTCCATGTGGCCAGAATGAGCTCAATGAGCAGCCCCTGACATTAGACGTCCTTTATGTTTGTATGATCAACAGAGATATTACCAGCAATCTGTCTGAAATTTCAGTTTTACCAAAAAGTTTCATGCTCATGTAGTTGTAATTTGTATACAAATTTGATCTCTGACCATAAAGATTCCAATTGTACATTTGGTTATGAAGTCATTGGATCATCTAGTATGTTTCCATTCATGATTTGGTTGTTCAACTATTCCTTGGAGACATGTTTGAGAAGGGCTATGAATGGTTTCCCTCCATTCTTTCTTTGGGCCACCCACTAGACCCCCAAAGTAGTTTTATTATGGCCCGTGCATTACCCAAAAGTTTACGTAAATTATCATCATGGTTTGAGTGTTATTTTAATATAAGTTAGGCTAGTTTGTCACTTTTATCAACTTAGTTTGGCCTTGGCTCATCATTGTTGTTCTTTAATAATATGAGGCAATGCATCATACATATCACAATATTAGGCCAAAAGATGGTTCCTACTTGAGTAGCCTAGTTGACTTATGAGTTGATCAAATCAACTCCAAGGCATAGTGGACACAACATAGGTCTTAGTTGACTATGTGTCACAATTGATTTGAAACACTCCTGATTATTTAATTGCTTTTCAATCAACCCAAATTTAGATCCTATTGACTTGATCTAACTAATTCTTGTTAAGATCAATTTCATCAAGCTTTAGGAGATTGAATGAGCCCGTAATCCAGTATAATTTACCTTGCTGGTTTGATTGAGCTCAATTAGTCTTGCTGAAGATATTGCTCAATAAATGAAGTTCACCTTTGGCTTAACTTGCTATTATTTCAAGGCTCACTAAGAGCATCAAAATGATAGTATCAATAAGGGCTCGTATAATGCACCCTATTAGATTCAACTTGCTGTACCATCTTCAAGCCCTTTTTGATCAAACTTGAATATTAACTTAAGCCAGGTAAGGGTCTCAATTGAATTGAAGTGGCACTCATAAATTTTAATAAGAAAGATTGGTTTGACCCAAAATAGATAAACTCAAACCTAATCCATCTAATCAAAGCTAAATACCTATTTGACTGAACCAAGCCCTGATTGCTTAATTCAGTGATAGGATTACTCGATGAGACTCCCAGGATGTATCAAATTAGTTATGCCTTCGGTTTAAACAATTAACAACCTATATGGCTTGGTTAAAACCAAACTGATTCTTTAAAACCTAATGAAATCAATCAAATAATTTGCTTTGCATTAGTTGTTGAGACTAGACTCTACTCATTTATTTGATTATTGGGCTAAGCATTAACTTATCCAGTGCACTCAATTTTAGCATAATCATTTGATTAAGCCAAAATGACATGATTAATTGCTAAGCTCTTAAATAAAATTTAATTGTTATGATCCAAACTTATTGGCCAATCTTGCAGGTCTAACATAAGCTTAATTATATTATACTTAAAAAAATTAGAATCCTAGCTACATTTGAGTACCCATAAAATCAAGTCTTTGGACCCTTTCGATTTTGCATGGGTTGAGACCTATGTATAGATGATTACGAGGTTATCTTCGATTGAGGATGCTATTCAATTTTCAATATAGAATTTCCCTGATTCTCTTATTCTTTTGGATTGTTAATATAAAGTCAATCTTGAATTGCACCCATTTTCCTCTGGCTAAATCTTTTTTGTTTTGCTTCACTAGACTATTATATATATATATATATATATATATATATATATATATATATATATATATATATATATATGTATATGTATATATGTGTGTGTGTGTGTGTGTGGGGTAATGTCAATGGCATTGGAATAATCCCAGCTCCTTGTTTTTGTTGTTGATTGTATGATATGATAATGGAATGATCCTTGCTTCTTGTTTTTGTTGCTGATTTAGTAATAGTTTGAAGAAAGGTTCTTCTTGAGAGAGAGAGGGAAGGGAAGGGAGGATTGACCATTGGAAAACAAGAGGGGAGGCTTTTTCAGTTGTTATATCTTGGATTATGTGTTGACCAAGGGAAATCAATGGGATAGGAGACTTGTTCAACAGCAATATTTTGGATTTTGACATTCAACGTGCTTTAATCCTACAATAGGCCATAGAATGTACCAAAATTTCCCTCTTTACTTACATTCTTAATTACAAATTCAAATAAAACTCATATTTATCAATTATGAAATACATAAGAAACATAAAATTAGTGTTATCCACTAAGCAGATTAACGTCAGGCTTGGATTTGGGTTGGGTAATGATGTGATCTATTGCGTTTTGCAAGAAAGTTTTTGAAGTTAGATTGATCAGTGGTGTTGACTCTTTCATATATCCAAAGTTCCTTCTCGATGAGTGCCTGCAAAAATATGTTTCAAGGCATTTAACATATAGGGCATGAATAAGATCTATTTTGGTTGGAGAGACTTTTCTTCTTGTACTCCTAGATTCTAATGCTTGATCAAGTATTAAATTTGAAATATTTCAAGAAAGATGATCTACTTTTTCAAGCACAAATCTTACCAATTGGGTTTATCTTTTCCCTTTTTATCTTTGCCCCCTATTCTCTTATCTATTTTTTTTTTCACCATTTTGACTGGTTTTATAGGTGCGTTTTGTTTTATACTGATTTGTTACATTTTTTAGCTTCTTTTGCATGCATGAAATCATCACCGACTGAAATTTTTTGATAATTTCTATTAGGAGGTCAGAATCTTGTCACTTGTGATTGAATTTCATTGATTTTTTATTACTTATTATTACAAAAAATAAAAGTTTGTTTGACAGTTCGCTTACCTATGAAATTTGCATGATATTTCTTGAATTTATTTTCTTAGAGTGTTCCCGTTTATAATGGGAAAAATATATAAAAAGGGAGTTTGTATATCAATTAGTTTAGCATGTTACTAAATTGGATATTTGATTTGTATTAAAAACCTTGACCCTAGTACAACTTACATCAATTACTATTGTCTTTTCCCCGAAAAAGTGATCTTCCATATTTTTTTTGTCTTAGATTATTAAAAAGCCCATGGATCTTAGCACAATTCGAAATCAGATGGAAGCCAAGGATGACACTGGCTATAGAAGTGTTTCTGATATATATGCTGATGCAAGATTAGTTTTCACAAATGCCATGACATACAACGATGAGAGAAATGATATCCATGTAATGGCAAAGACATTGTTAGCTAAACTTGAAGAGAAGTGGTTGCTCTTATGGCCAAAAGTTGTTGAAGAGGTAAATTCAAAGTTTCTACAGTGATTTCTATGCTTCTCCACCTAGAAAGGATCCATGAACTAGGTTTCAAGCTTCTCATTGTTTGCCTCCAAGAGAACCCCTTTAAAACATGAGTTCAAATTCCACTTGATCCAACTGCTGCTTCTAATCATTGCCACGATCTCTTGTTTTGCATGCCTGATTAGGAAAAGAGACTGAAGGAGGAGGAATCACAGGCCCTAGCCAATATGCGGATTGTTCATGAAGTTTCTATGGCAAAGATGGCTTCTGATGTAGAGAATGAAGTAAGTATGCTGATTGTGAGTCATTTACTTGCTTCATTAATTCTTTTTAATTATGAAAACTCCGTGTGAAATGTTTCACCAATCATATCACCTAATGATACTAAATTTTTTTTTTGTAAATCCGTCCACGTTTTAAAACTGTCATCTTATGTGAGTAAAAACTCAAAATAACATGTCGATTATTGATAAATGTTCAATTTATTCCCAGAGCCAATAATTAAAAATTGAGTCAATTTAGTTCTAAAGCCTAAAATAAGAGTTAAAGTTAACTCTAAAATTAAATATGAAGGGTATTTTAGGTACTACAAGTGAATATAAAAGTATATTGCTCAATTCTATGATTTTATTATAATACATATTTAATCTACTACATAATAAGAGTGAATAAATAGTGAAAAAAATTTTTTAAAACAAAATCTAACAAGATAAAAATTATAATTTTTTATCATTTAAATATAATAAAAAAAAATGATGGCTTCCCTTGTATAATATAATTTTTTTCATGTTAGATTTTGCTTTAAAAAAATAAATTTTTTTTGCATTATTTATTTACTTTTATTATGTAGTAGGTTAAATGTGTATTATAATTTATTAAATGATAAAATTGAACAATATAAACAATGTAATCTCATATCTACTTGTAGTTTCTAAGACATCCTTCATATTTAATTTTGGAGTTTAACTCTTATTTTAGGCTTTGGGATTAAATTAGCTCAATTTTTAAAAGTTGAGAGACTAAATTGGAGCAATGTAAAACTCTGGGGTTAAATTGGACATCTTTCAATAGTCGAGGGACTATTTTGAGCTTTTACTCCCTTATTTTGAAATTTGACTTTTCAAACTACTTGCCTTTTTCTTTTCACCGCCTTCTTAAGACCTTTAAGGCATTAGAACTGACATCCTTTAAAATGTTTCAAGTTAAAATTTCTTTCCTTTGGTTGACTAATGCAGGTTATATCACATCCATGCCAGCTAGTTCAATTCATTCTCATAGACTATTGATTTTGGCAGTTCAAATGTCTATAGTTTTGGCAACAATGCCTCAGGTTCAATATATTTAGGGTTATCATACTATTAGTAAGAACGAATTAATGTGCTGCTAGTAATTGTGGGTTCAATTTGATCTACCTGATCTCAGCTGTTTAAATATCCTTATGTTTGGCGAGAAAGTTGGAGTAGCTTTGAGGACTCATAAAACAGTTTAACCTAATTAAGTAATTTTATTTAGAAAATAATTCACCTTTTCACCTCTGGATGTGAATGCTCTACTTAGTTTGATGCATTGCATGGAACTTGTGAATTCTCTTAATATTTATTTTCTTCTGCTGCTTTTCAGCTTAATGAACTCAATTCACGGCTGGACGAACTTAGAGAAAGGGTGGTTAACAAATCCAGGTATGGCAAAGAAATTAATTTTAAGTTTAGAATCTGTTCGATCTCCATTTTACACTTTTGCAAATCTTGATGATGAAGTGCTTTGATTGGTGTTGAATGTTTGTAAGAAGACAATGATATATTAGTTGATTCTTGTATTGATGATCCTGAAAGATCCAAATAATTTCTGCGAACTGATCCCATATTCTCAGCCAAGGAAACACGAACAAGCAAGGACTATTTGAATCTAAAGCCAGCTATGAACATCAAGCTGGCTAAACTCAATTTATTTATATGAGGACCAATATTTCTCCGAATTGAGTAAGGATGTTCATATATCCAATCAAAAGAACCTGAAGCTATTTATTATTTCTAATGGATCGAATTAATGTATTATGGACATCGTTTGCAGTAATGTTGTAATGTATTATTGATCTTCAAAAAGGCATATACTTGAGCACCATAAAAGTAATCTAATGGCATTGTTAATAAAGGATGTCTGCGAAGGTATGTTAGTGGTGTTTACTGTAAGTATGATTGGGCTATGATGGGTATTGAAATAGTTGTGGAGTATTCAAAGAAATTTTCTATGACCTCATTATTGCATAGAGTATTGACATTAAAATGTATATTTTTCATTTAGTTAGTGCTTATTTTGGATCTTAAAAAAATTATATTTTGTGGCATGCTATTTTCTATGACAATCTAAATAGGAGAATTTATAGTCTAAGTAGATAACAATTAAGACAATAAAGAAAAAAAATAATTTAGTTAGGATTAGTATAAAAGAATGCCTAGTGGTGTGCATTGTTTGATTAAAATAAAAAAAATCAAACCATTGGCTGGTTCGATTTTCTAAATTTTAGAGCCAAAAACTGATTGGTTTTGCTAATCTGGAAGCCAATCAGAATCAAACTAACCAAATGCATAACCCTTGAATGCAGATGATATATTATTATGGTGAATATGTAATTAATGATAATCAATATAACTTCGAAATGCAAAGCAATTAAATTTTAGTACTTTGGGTTTTGGACCTATCATATAATAGAGACATCATAATTTTTGTTATTAATTAATTTTGTGTTGTCATTTTTTCGTTCAATTTGATCAATATGATTTGGCTTATGCATTCGTGGATTAAGTTTTTCTTATGTTTTCTTAATCTATCTTTGATTATGCTTGTAGAAAATAGCTTCTCTTATTCTTAAAATGTAAACACTATAGACGAGATGAAAAAACCTACGTTAACCTCTTGTTATCCGATTTTGCACAAAGAGATGAAAATTTTTCTAGTTCATACACTACTACAAGCAAGACTGCCCCAAAGCTTTGTTGTTGGTTGATTAGGAATAGCACATTCCCAAAAAATTTTCATTACCATCTGTAATTTGGCTTTCTTTCCGACATCAAGCTCTGTTGCCTTCTGTTTGTAGCCTATTCTCTTACTTTTACCTTGAACAATCCACCCCTTCAGCATCATGTTAACTCTTTGTTGACCTCAATACTAGTGTCGGAGTAGAGTCGACCATGCAAGTTGAAATTTTAAAGTAAAAGAGCATGACACCCGCATAACTCACCCGATGCGTGTCGACCGGAAACCAAAATCTCCAAAATGGCCTCCGTTCGCGAAGCAGATAGCGCCGATGCGTCTGGAGCAATGGAAACAACTAAGATCGACACCTATATTGATTGGGGTCAACGATCGAACGAAAATTTGAATTTCGAGCGCGCAAATCGAGGTGACGACATGTGCGAATGACGACGACGTGGCGACTAACTTGATGCACGATTAAAAAAAAATTATGTCATATAATTAAAAAATAATAATTTAAAGAGGGAGAGAGGTTTAAAAGAAAAGAAAAGAAAATTCTTTTAAAAAAAAAAAAAGCTAAAATACCCCCACTTAAGCCCTTAAGCCCTCATAAACTCCTCCTTACTCCCTCACTATTTACTCATGCCAAAATCACGCAAGAAGCCGCCCTGCTTCGTCCTCTCACTAATTAGCTATTTTAGTTTATCGTCCAACCTCCGTTCCCGCCTTGCCTATGCGAGCTTATCGGGCCGGGTCGTGACATATTCAACGAAATCCTCTAAATCTTTCATTTTCGGTTATTCAGCGAATTTCCCGGTTTTGTTTTGGGTTTTCGGGTCAACCCGAACCCAACTCGGTTTTACAAACGAGTCAAGATCATGAACCCGAACCCAACCTGTTTCCCAAACTGGTTGACCCTAACTCTGAAATTTTCAAATCGGGTTTTTGGGTTGTGTCAAATATTATTACCCTTGCAAAAGCCCCATTAAATTTAATATTTTTGATATTTCATAAGTAAGAACATGATTGAAAGATAAGAAAAAGTAAAAACAAATTCTAGTCCATAATGATATGATTCACATTCAAACTTTAAATTTTAATTAACATAAATATATAAAGTAAACCAAATCTGAGCCAAAATGAAACAACACAATTAAAATACACCTGTCAAGTCATCATTCTTTAAGCTTTATATCCTCGAAATTATATTCTCTAATTGGTATATGTTTAGAGTAAATGGTTTGTTAATTTAATTTTTTAATTAAATAGGAAGTTTGTGTTATAATGAATGAGATATAATTATTTAATAGCTTCAAAATTAATTTAGGTCTACTTATCTCAGGGGGCATAAGCCTTGCTTAATTGGGTGCCAAAAGAATGACTCATATGATTGAGATGAAGCCCCAACATATGGGGCATAAACTGTACTAATCAAATGCCACTGCAAACTATCTTGAGACATTTTTGCTTCACTTTTATTCAAAGGCACGCCCTAGGCATACCCCAGAGACTTTATTCTGGTAGAGTGCCAAATTCCATCATAGTTATATGATTATCTACTTTAACCTTGTGAAAAGGTTGAAGTTGACTTTGGTTGTATTGTCATATAGCATCAATGATGTGAAGCACTGGCAGTGAGTCACCATTCTCTTGACATGCACTACAGAGTTAAGGTCCAATGGAGAAATATTAATTGCCTTTCCAACTATAACATTTTTCCCTTAACGATAAGGATATCATTGCTGCCGTTTATAAGGACAACATTCTAGTCCCAAAGATACAATCTTCGAAGGATCATCTAGTAGAAGTCCAAATGCATCACATCTCTAGTGATTTCATCCAAGTACAAGTTCATGATGACAATTTTAAAGGTGAATTGTGTTGTTATTTTCATCGCCACCTTCTTTTGAATCTAGTTTTGAGAACATAGTGCTTGGGGTATGCTGTTATCGAATGCTCAACTAAACCATCTTTTTTGAATTGATGTTCTTCTAGTTATGGTGGATGCCACCAGCATCTTCACTTGGGAGTTGAGTTACAATTTAGAAGAGTTCTTCTTTATCCTTCCTATCAATGGAAAATATGCTTGCATATCTTGTCGAGGATGTTGGCTAAGGATGCGAGCAGTGAGTTCATCTCGATCGAAGAAAAAAGGGCTTGCTGGAGGGAAGTAAAGAAAGTGAGCACCTTTGGGTTTTAAAGTTTTGAATGGCAAATTTGACAAATTTGTTGAACTCTATGCCTTTTTTCTTATAGAATTTAGCAACATTTATGCAATGGATATTCAGAGCATCTTTAACAATGCCAGGCTTGGGTGATAATCACTAAGGATTTGGGTTGTATGCATGTAATGCTAAAGATTTTGCATGTTGGGTAGTGGTAGCATTCTTAGTTTCTATGGCATCAGTAGATATCCCATGTGTGAAATCCTAGCCCCAAAGAAAAACAATCTTCCAAGGATCATCTAGTAAAAGTCTGAAGGCACCACATCTCAAATGATTTCATACATGTACAGGTTCATGATGACAAACTTGAAGGTGAATTGTGTGGTTATTTTCATCTCCACCTTTTTTGAATCTAGTTGAGAATAAAGTGCTTGGGGTATAGTGCTATTGAAATCTATACTCATTCACTTTTTTTGAGTGGAGGTTTTTCTCATTTAGGGTGGATGCCTCCAGCATCTTCAGTTTGGCCTTGACTTAGAAGAGTTCTTCTTGTTCCTTGTCATCAATGGAAAATATACTTGCGTAGCTTGACAAGAATGTTGGTTAAGGGTGAAAGTAAGCAGCCAGTTTATCTCAATCGAAGAAGAATGGGCTTGCTTGAGGAAAGTGAGGACCTGTGAGTTTTAAAGTTTTGAATTGCAAATTTGATAAGTTTGTTAAACTCTATTCCCTTTTCTCGTAGAGCTTACCAACATTTATGCAATGGATGTTGAATATTTACTACATCTCTAACACCACTTGACTTGGGTGATAATAACTAGGGTTTTGGGCTGTATGCCTGTAATGCTAAAGATTTTGCATGTTCAGTGGTTAGGATTTCATAGTTTCTATTGCATTAGTGAAATATCCCATATGTGTGTGAGGCTGCATACTCGCAAATTTATTCCTGTGTATGAATGTGACTATGACCAATCTTCCTTAGCATTATTAACTTGAATTTCTACATGATTTCATGCATTTTTATGTTTTTCTAACCGTGCATTTATTGCATCCAAGGTTTTTGTACCATTTGAGTTGCATGGTATGCTTTGTTTATGATTTTTGTAACTTTGGGCCTTCCAAATATTAATACAGTTCAGTGCACGCTTGTTATGATATCTGAAACACGTGTGAAGGTTTTGGGCCTTCCAAATATTACAGTTGTTCAATGCACTTTTGTTATGAACTTATGATATCTGAAGCACGTGCGAAGGTTTTGGTTTTTAATTATCTCCGGAAAATCTAAGTTTCTTCATTTAAGTTAACCTGACTTGCAGTTGAAAATCGTCCCATATCTTGATCCGCCTTGAACTTTAGTTTCTCTCTTCTTGAAATTTACGTGTTGGTGTTGTCTTAATAATATCTTTATCTATACATCCGTTGTGTTGCATCTATGTATTATTTTCACGAGTACTTATTCATAAAAATTTATAAGTTTCCAACCCTTTTCCTGATTAGGAAATGGTCCACAGAAGAGAAAAGAAAACTTGGCGCAGGACTGAGCACTCTATCCATTGAAGATCTAAATAAGGCGCTCGAGATCATCGCTCAAAGCAATCCAGATTTTCAAACTGCAGGAGAAGTTGTTGAATTTGATATGGATGCCCAGGTTATTCTCTTTAAAAGCTTCTTTTACTCATATGATTTTTTTTCTTAAAATTCCCTGATGTCGTATGGTGCAACTTCATTACTTTATGAATCATAAATTTGCTCAATTTGATGTGTAAAAAAAGCTACTGTTCAGAGTAGGTACGAAGCTCGACCAACTAGTAAGCCAAAGTATAATCTAATGGCCCTTCTGATGCTGCCTTTGTAGCCTATTCGTCTGTACTGTTGAATATTTATTTCTTCGTGGATTGATGTTGACCTGCTGTACAAAACAAAAAAAAAAGAAAATCAAATCCTACCTGCCCTGCCGAACCACGTCGCTCCCCACGTCGCGCACGACTTCCTCCCACGTCGCTGGCAGATCGACGTCTCTTCACGCACGATCGATTTCGGCGTTAAAATGAAACCGAGCTCCCATTCGCGCTGGCCCTTCTCCGATCGTTGGCTCTCGCGATCCCGCTCCCTCTCTTTCTTCCTTCGGCTCTTCGAGGCTCTTCGACCGCACTCCTTTGACGACTTCTCCTTCCAGCCGGACCGGAAGGTGCGACATTTTGATCGGAAGCAAGACAGGAGCTCGAGGGCTGTGAGAGTAACTTTCTCCCTATCGCGTGCGGTTCCCCCCTCCTTCCTCCGACGTTGCTCCTTCCTGTGCGATCGGAAGTCACGACATTTTGAGCGGGATCAACAACGAGAGCTCGTCGTTTCTCCAGCTCCTTCAGGGTTGTTCGGCTTGGCTCCTTCTCCGGCTTTCCCTACCTGTTGGACCGAAAGTTACTACATTTTGATCGGGAGCAAGCAAAGGAGCTCACTAGCTGGAAGGTAACTTTCTCCCTTGAACGCGCTTCCTCGGCCAAATCCCATAAATCCGGCCGAACAAGAGAGGGGGAGGGTTTATCTTGTTTTCATTTTATTTGTTTATTATTAATTATTCTAATTGTTATTTAATTATGATTATAACTAATTGATTAATTGTAATTAATTAATAGTTAGTAATTAATTACTTATTATAATTATTTGATTAGCTATAATTAATTTCAATTAATTATAGTTAATTATTAATCAATTATAAATGTAATTAGTTTACTAATTATATTTAATTAATAATTAATTATTAGTTATTAATTATAATTATTTAATTATTACTATAATTAATATTAATTAAAAATATACGCATGATAAAATATGTCGCCTTCCTTGCCTCGGTCCCCGAGCCTTCACCGACGACCGCCGGTCCACCGGCCCCGAAGGTATAACCCTCTAAACTCAGGCTTTCGTCCTCGATGTGTACGACGGACCGGAAAACCGCCTATACACGCCTTTATTGTGCGTGGTGGGATGGGACCCCGGTCCGACGCCTACGACGAGGCGAACAATCGCCTATCGCTTTCTTACCTCGTCATGCGTGGCGAGTCAGTGGTCTACCCATGCACGCTTTTCTTAGCGTGGTGGGAAGGGCAACTGGCGCGACATCTACGATAAGGTGAGCGAGCAACCTCTGCTCTTTTATCTCAACTAACGTGTCGGGCCGGCGGTCTACCTATGCACGCCTTTATTGAGCGTGGTAGGAGGGGCAACCGGCACGACATCTGTGTTGAGGTAAGCGAGCGACCCACGCCATCCTGTCTCGACTTGCGTGTCGGACCGGCAAACCACTTTTACACGCTTTTCTTAGCGTGGTGGGAAGGGAACCCGGTGCGATGCGTACGACGAGGTCGGGATACCCATAAGTACCCGCTTGCGGGGAAACAACTGCTTTTTCTCTTGCAACAGGTGCCGATAGAAGACCCATACACGCTTTTCTTAGCGTGGTGGGGACAAAGAAATTACACGGCCGCGGTGTCCTCGAAAGAGGGCACCTACCATACACGCTTTTCTTAGCGTGGTGGGAAAGGCCCAGTTTTCCGTCATTTTCCCCTAAACGGGGGAGACGCCGAGAGGCTGCCGAAATTTCGGGTGAAATATTACTCTACTCGGGACCTATTTTGAACTCAAAAGACATGCAAGAATTTGGATTCAAATGAACATGAACATGAACTGCGGATCTGTATACCTCCGAACTTCATTGAAAAACGTGCAGAGGACCTGAACAAAATTCAAATGACTAATAAAGACCAAATTCAAATAAAACAAAATCAAAGTTGGAGCCAAATGCAAGCCATTTTAAACATAAAACTGAACCTGCAAAGATTCCAGAACATTTCGAACAGTCATTTGAACATACATTCGGACTCAAATTCAAAGGACTTAAGTGTGAAGGGCACTAAAATTGAACAAGACTCAGACTACAAAGGACACAGAACAGAACTTGCATTTTGAGCTCATGAGCCTGATTTAAATTGATCCTGAAAGGGGCTCGAACTTGAGCCTGGTTTGAGCATCATCGTCCTCTCACATCCAACGCCAGTCAAAGCTACCACCTGAGATTGGTGAAAGGTGGAAATGGCAAAATTGACAACGACTCCCCTACGAGTACTCCTAAGAACTCGTAGTGGCTTCAACGGGTGTCCCTCCCACATATACTGTTGAAATCTCCTACGACAATTTCTACAACCGCCTGTTGATTGAGATGGCGATGCGGGAGACCAATGATGTAGGACCCACTTCTACAAGCAAGTGCAACCCAACAATAACCACCCGAGATTGGTGAAAGAGTGGATACGATGCAGAAGCAATGGGTCCTCTACAAATACCTTCAGGAGGTCGTAGTGAGTACAACGGTCCTTGCAAACAAATATAAACAACTTGTGGATAACAACAGTGGATATATCGTAGGCACGACGAACCACTGTGGGCACAAGTATGAATATCACCTATAGCAACGGTGATCAAGATCTTCAAGTATTTCGGGTACAATAGCAACCCGATGTACGAAAAATTCTACTACACTAAAGATCTTGAAAGGAGATCTTCTCAAAGTGAAGCGACAATCAGTGGACTTCAAGGTCCAAAAGGAATCCTTCCTCGGTGAATGAGAAAGGGGGAGTCAATATCAAGTCCAATACTCCAAAGTTCAGAAAGATCCATCCCCGGTGAATGAGAAAGGGGTAGTCAAAATCAAGATGCAACGCCACCGGATCTGCAACACGTATACAAGCAGACAGAAGGCGTCTACGATCTACAATTCATCGCCATCGGATCTGCAACACTGGTACAAGCAGACAGAAGGCGTCTACAATCTACAATTCCACGCCACCGGATCTGCAACACTGATACAAGCAGACAGAAGGCGTCTACAATCTACAATTCCACGCCACCGGATCTGCAACACGTATACAAGCAGACAGAAGGCGTCTACGATCTACAATTCATCGCCATCGGATCTGCAACACTGATACAATCAGACAGAAGGCGTCTACAATCTACAATTCCACGCCACCGGATCTGCAACACTGATACAAGCAGACAGAAGGCGTCTACAATCTACAACGCAACGCCACCGGATCTGCAACACTGATACAAGCAGACAGAAGGCGTCTACAACATTCATATTCGGCCTTCAAGGCTTTCAACAAAGAAAATTCGTAAACAAAAGGCATGAAGCCTACAGAACCCGATCCTTCTATACGGATCAATAGGAGTCGACAGGGTTCGAACTATCAAATAGATACACGGTTGTGGAGACCTGTGTATTTGTTCCAATACATTCTTTTTAGGCCTTCAAGGCTTAAAATCAGGAAAATTCATAAACAAAGGCACAAAGCCTACAAGAAACCCGATCCTCGATCAGCCACTTGGTCGAGTTGACAGGGTTCAATCAACAAAAGAGAAATAACCCCAAACACCCCGATGATGACCGTGTTGAATGCAAATCTCAACCGGAGGGGTTCCCAAATATTTTCAATTGTCTCCCAAAAGTTCATTTCAAATACTCAAAAGCTCCACCAAAATACCCAAATACTCCAAAAATCCAAAATTCCATTCAAAATCCCAAAAATCCTAAAAATATTTAAAATGAAATCAATCCATCAACACTTAAAGCAAAGCCCATCCACCATCCGCAACAGTCTGCCGGGGTGGACAAATTTAAATAAACTCTAGCTCACAAAGAGCCAAATGCCTAGTCGAAAATATCACTAGGATCCATTCTCAAACAATCTTTTGCCAGTAAGGACGTGGTACGTGTCCTCTAACCGGCAGTTTCGCCGCCAAATGGCACTGCAGGTAAACGGTTATGACCTGGGGCCCTCTGAACCGAGTGGTTTTGCCGCCAAATGGCACCACAGATAGCGGTTATGGCCAGAGCCAATACGCTCCTTAATGGCGTTAAATCCTTGAGATATGAATCAATAGGATATGATCGATAGGGCACAAAGCCCTCTGTAAGCTAAGGTGGATTTAAATTTGTCCCCTTAGACAAACATTCACCCCCGGTCTACAAGGTCCCCTTGGACGAAGCAACCCATGGCTGCCGACAAGGATCCTTCTGTCAGGTTGGGTCGACTACCTCCTCTGACTAAGTAGACCAGGGACCACGATGGCCCGGGACGACAGAACCATGGGATCTTGACCGGGCCCATCATCCACTCCCCCACCATCCGCTTTAAGTGCAAGGTGGTGCAATTTCTACTTTTAAATATCAAAATCTTCAAATCTTCCAAGCTCAATTCTTCAATTCCCAAATCCAAACCTCCAATCCCAAATCCATTGCTGCTACTATATGCCAGATAACACGTATATTCTACGTATCTGATTGATGACTAGCCTTAATCGAAAGTTCTCTCTCGTGATCGAGAGGGGTAATTAACTATAGGAGCTTGCGCCTATAGGAAACCAGAACTCAGATCATAAAGTCCTCGCAAAATGAGGGCGAAATCTCTGGGTAGTGTCTTATCTACAAACCCATCTGCCTTTCAAAATTTACCTCGGAACTTAGTTCGTTAAAACTCCCTCGCCGAATAAGGAAAGCGCGGGGAGGCCGGGGCCGAATTTTCGGAGCCCACAATTGATGTACTCTGTGGTATGCCTGTGCAAGCCTGCAATCTAATAAGTGCATAAAAAATCTAACAAAATCTGTATTTGTGCACACAATGGTTTTTAGATTTTGTATTGGAAAACCTTGTTTTTCCAATTCTATTGTTCAGTGAAATAGATGGGGATATTATCAGCAGAGTTCAAGTTGGATAGTTGAAGTGAAGGAATGCATCGGGTTTGTTGTGTGATAGAAAAGTCTCTCTCAAACTTAAGGGATAATTCTATAAGATGGTGGTGAGACCTGCAATGCTTTATGGTGTTGAATGTTGGCCATTAAAAAAGAAACATAATACTGAGTTAAGTGTTGCAGAGATGAGGATGCTTATGTGGATGAGTGGCTTTCCCCTTAGAGATGATACAAAATGAGCTTATACGTGAAAAGGTTGGAGTAGCGCCATTGGAAGATAAGATTAGAGAGAGTCGCCTTAGATGGTTTGGTCACATAAAACGGCGGCCTTTCAATGACCCGCTTATGAAAGTAGAGGTATTAGATTTGACTTATGTTAAGAAGGGTAAAGGTAGATCTAAAAAGACTTTATTAGAAAATATTAGAAATGATCTTTCTTTATTAGATTTAAACGAGAATTTTACTTTTAATAGAACATAATGGAGAAAAAAGGATTCATGTAGCCAACCCCACAGTGTGACAAAGGCTTAATGTTGTTGTTGTTTATTTCATTCTAAATTCTTATCATATTTTCTATCTATTTGTCCTTTCATGTTCTGTAAACTCTTTCAGAAATCCATTTCCTTTATTTTAGTTCTCTGAGCCGATGAAAGTTTTTCTTTCTTTAACAGAGCGAAACCACCCTTTGGAGGCTGAAATTCTTTGTGAAGGAAGCGTTGGAGCATCAAACCAAAATTTCTGCAAACAAGGATAATGGCAACTTAAAACGCAAGGAATTCTGTGATGCTCTGGCCAAAACTGCCAGGAAACGAAGCAAAAAGCTTGGTTCTTCCTGATGCAAATCTGATAAATATTCTAGAAATTTTATGATTTATCGTGCATAATCTTTATTATCTACTTTGGCTTGTGAGCATCAGTAGATTTGGCTACTGTACTATATTACAGCAGCTCACTGGTATACTTATATGCGGACTGATACACAATGGGCTCTTGTAGATTTTCATACACCGCTCCTAATTATAGTTGAAGAATATTAGAAGTTGTAGATAGCAACAAGTTTTTATCATCTCTTTGTCTTGCAATGGTTTCATCAACAGTTTCATTTTAAGCTATTTATTTACAAATATTAATGTATATTTCTATTTTATTTGAGCTTAATTTTTAATATATATAATATATATATATATATCTGGGGATTTGATCAGCTAATCTCAACATCTCTTAGGTCAAAATTGGTGAAGATTAGTTCATGAGTGCGCTTTTTTTAATTATTAAGGATTGGATGATGGACTATGATTCCGTCGTCCCGGGTTATTTTAAAGGGATCGAGCTCGACTGAAAAAATTGTAGCTGCGGATATATTTTTTTATAAAATAAGCTTTCAAATATTGTAAAAAAATAATATAATATTATAATATATATAATTATATCGAGTAGCTTGATAAGCTTTCGAGTCGAGTCGGGTTGAGGTCGAATTTGAGCTCGTTTATCATACAAGCTTGATTGTAGGCTCGAGCTCGAAGTTTGATAAGCTCGGCTTGCGAGCTTGTTAACGAGTCAAGTTCGAGCTGGTTCGGCTCACTTACACCCCTAATTGTGGTCCCTGATCTACTTAGTCAGAAGAGGCAGTCGATCCAACCTGATAGAAGAGTTCGTGAGTGTTTTTTTTTTTAATTTATGAGTGCCGATTTTTCCTCATTTATCTAGGGAGTTAGGGTTTTTGTTTTTGTTGGTGTGTTTTATGGGGTAGGGCTCATAATTTTTTAAGAACAAGACTTATGGTCACAAGAAGATGGCTTATTGTTTGTGATTTGGAGAATTATATATTTATGCACCTTATCTTGATATGTTGGTTTGAAGCTTTTTAAGTTGTAATTGAAAAATATGGAGGTTTGTTAACAATCACATATTGATTGTGGTTATTATTATTATTATTATTTATTAAAGCAAAGTTTAGGGAAGGTCTTCATTCTAAAGCATTATAAGTAAATTTTTATGATTACTTCTGAGGTTAAAAATGTCTTAGATGCCCAGCAGTATCTAGCTAGGTACTCAATACTTGTGCGAACCGTCCGCACATAATAATCTCTCCAATTTAAGAGGATATGCATTCACCTTCTATTACAAAAATAAGTTTAGCTAGTTACAGTAGGCCAGAACCAAAAACGAGAGGAAATTAAAAAAAGAAAACACAAGAAAATTGAATAACAAAATTAATGCGAAAGAAGCTGCTAGTATTAATGAAAATGCTTTCGTTGAGAGTCGAACTCAAGACCTCCCGCTTACTAAACGGGTGCTCTAACCAACTGAGCTACGAAAGCAATGTGCAATAGAATTTGTACAAACGGCTATTTATCAAATAAATATTTTGTTAAAAAAAATAGCCAATGAATGCACCATTTAAAATCCAATCAAATAGATATCTTTGAAAAGAAAATTGTAAATAGTTGACGAATTTATTTAAATATATTTTTTTATTGTTTTGTAGTAGAAAAAATTTATCATATATGCGACGCCGTTTATTTGGAAGAAAAAAAAAACTTCTTGAGGGTTTTTTTATGTAAATAGATTTTATTTTTTTTTCGGCCTATAACTTTGTTGTAACAAAGAATTTTTTTTTTTTAAAGAAAGTTTTCAATAGAAACCTACCCTAAAGTCTTATAAGCTTTCCCCATCATAGAAAAAGGGAAATTAAAAAAGACATAGAAAAATGGAAATTAGGGTTCATCTTTTACCACGATTTAAACAAATATTTATGCTGTTGAGATAATTTTTAATTTTTTATAATAAAAAATCAAACATTAAAAATAATTTTATTTGTATTACAAATATATATTTTTTCTTTTTTAAAATTTATTTCAAGTTTGTTTGAAATAAAATAGAATAAATTTTTTTAAATTTATTTCAAGATTTTGTTTCTGATATAAAATAGAATAAAAAATATGATTGAAAAATATTATTTTAGAAATTCTCATAATTAAAATAAAAAATACAAATATCCTAATATAAAGAATCATAATCTCTGGCTAATATTACTATGTGAGCCCAAGTTGATGCTTAAGATTCTTTATGTAAATTTTTGATATAATATATTCCTCGATTTTTTGAGCAACAAGTTTTTTATTAAAATTATTATAATATAAAAATAGAAAAAAATTGGCTTATAAAATAAGTCACAAAATTTTTAGATTTTTTAGTGCAAGAAAATTTGTGACGGTGGAGTTTACGTTTAATATCTTAGCTCTATATAAAAATCTAACAAGCACTCGAAACAAGTTGCAAGAGACTTAGAATTTTTTTAGTGGAAAACTCAAGAATAGGAGAATTCATGGGGACTAGTTCAAATGCAATAATTCTTTATATTATAAGAGATATGAATCCTTTCTTTCTTACATGTGAGGAAGATGAGATTTTTGTCATAACTCTTCATGAATGCTATCGACGTCACTTCTCCTCCCAAATACCATCACTCATCGAATACGGTCCCTCCAAGCAATGTCGCCGGTCGACTACGATCCCTACGACCTCTGCTACCCGCCGACTATGATCTCTCTCACCAACATCTTTAGATGACGATCTCCTCGACTATCTTCATCCGACTACGGTCATTCCATCCACCATCATCTGGCTAAAATTCTTCCGACCTCCATCGTCCGTCGACTAAGATTATTTGATTACTGTCTTATTATCCAAAAAAAATAGACCAACACTCTCTTAAGAGTAGTTGCTCCAACTATTTGATGTGTCTAAATAATATGTATTTGCTACATTGAAGTGACACCCTCCTATGCAATTTTTTTCTTTGTAAACCACCACCAAAGGAATCATTTCAACTGAGTCAGGCCTCATAATTTTTCCCCTTTTTCAGCATTTCCACATAAAATTTGTTGGTGTTTGTAGAAAAACCAGAGAAGGAGAAAGGTAGATGCCAAAACAAAGAACAGAGGAAATAAAATAGAAATGTATTTTTACGTCATCTTTTACAACACTGGAGCCTGTATATATATAGGCTGCAGTCTAAGTGATAGGTGCTAGTATGATGTGGTAAAAATATGTGATGTTGATTTGTCTTCTAATATTCTCCCGCAAACTGATGGATCCTTGGTGATTGTCTGTTTGAGCCTGATGTATTGAAATCAAGGTGTGATCATGTTTTTGGTGAAGATGTCGGCGATATGGTCGATAAAGCTGATGGGGAGATGTCGTATGTGGTTGTTTTGAATTTGATCTCGTATAAACCAATAATCTATTTCGATGTGTTTAGTCCTAGCGTGAAAAACAGGATTGTTTGCGAGAGAATAGCCGACGTGTTGTCGCAAAAGAGATCAGATGGAGAGCTTTGTAATACGTTGAAGTCGGTGAGCAGGCGTTTGATCCAAATTATATCTACTGTGGCGGCTGCTAGAGCCCTGTACTCAGACTCGGTGGAAGATCATGCCACTGTGCTTTGTTTCTTAACTGCCCAGAAGATGAGGGTCTGACTGAGGAATGTACACTGACCGGTAGTTGATCTTCGAGACACTGGATCACCGGTCCAGTCTGCGTCCGAGAATGTTCTGAGTTGTAGAAATTTTTTGGTGGAAAACTCAAGAATAGGAGAATTCATGGGGACTAGTTCAAATGCAATAATTCTTTATATAATAAGATATATGAATCCTTTCTTTCTCACACGTGAGGAAGATGAGATTGTATACATTTCAGATCGATTATCATATTCTCATTGTGAGAATTATAAAAATTAGGTGTCCACAAATAGACCGTTAAATCAAACGACCGGATGATAAAAATTTGTTAATGTTGGAGGCAATTACATATAGTGGTCGTCAGCGATGATCACTTGAAAATACTATCTAGTTCTTTAGCTTTCTCATCTTTTAAATCTCCCGCCATGTATTGATAATGAGGTTTTATTTTTAGCATTTTTAGATGATTATTTTAATAAATATGTTTATAATTAGAAAAACTCTATTGTATGGCCTATATTTACCTCATTCATTGTTGATCATTTATCATATATGTAACTATCTTAATGATATGTCATAATTTAATGAACTTGGGCTCCATATATGCACACAATATATGAAGACTATATGATCCATAAATTAATGTCCTAGAGTTTTCACATATATTACACATGTTTCATTAAAGCTCATTTGGAGTTGAATCGCATCATTTGTCGTATTGATGGGTATCGTCACATGAAGACATTCAATTCTAAAATCAAACTCGTATTGATCTTTGATATGTCACAAAAAACCACCTTAATAAGGCACAAATCTTGATGCAAATATGAATAAAAAAACTTTCAAAATTAAAATCGGGATATTTTAAGCTCTAATTTTAGCAAAGCTTATATTCAAATGAAACATCACAAGGAGACGAACCCAATGATACAAAAATTGGTCCAATCTGAACGCAAATGGGTCCAAATCAAGGGTTCATTGCCTATGTGGAAGCTTCATAACATTAGTTTGATGATGAAATGATATTCAAATGTGACATGCTTATAGGCGAATTGAGCAGCTTGATGAGACGAATCCAACAAGCTCATGATCTTCAAATTCTGACATCATTAAGACACACAAATGTTCAATAAATATTCTATGATCAAAGGAATCGCTACGAGCTGTCCGATAGAACACTCCCAACTTACCATTCTTTTTCCTATTTACTAGTCATGCCACTAAAAAAACAAAAAATAGCCCGTCATTCTTCACATGAAGGAGGAAGAAAATGAGAAAACTTGGGGAGCTCCATTGTCGTCGACCACCGCCAGATCTCTTCCCAACTGTCGACCTTCGTTAAACTTCCACCATATCTCTTCCCAGCCACCGGTTGTCGTGGACTTTCATCTGTTCTTTGATTTTTGTCATAACTCTTCATGAATGCTATTGATGTCGTATCTCCTCCCAAATATCATAGCCCGTCGAATACGATCCCTCCAAGCAACGTCGCCGGTAGACTATGATTCCGCCAACTATGATCTCCGCTACCCGCCGACTATGATCTCTCAAACAAACATCTCCAGATGACGATCTCCTTGACTGTCGTCGTCCGACTACGGTCATTCCAACCACCATCATCTAACTACAATTCTTCCGACTTTCATCGTCCGTTGACTATGATTATTTGATTACTGTCTTATTAACTAAAAAAAATAGACCAACACTCTCTTAAGAGTAGTTGCTCCAACTATATGATGTATCTAAATAATATGTATTTGCTACATTGAAGTAACACCCTCCTCCAATGCAATTTTTTCTTTGTAAACAATCACCAATATCAAAGGAATCATTTCAACTGAGTCAGACCTCATAGTTTTTCTCCTTTTTTAGGATTTCTATGTAAAAATCTTTGGTGTTTCTTGTGAATTATATGTCACTCTCTTCTATATGTTTGTGTGATAGATCTTCCCTTAAAAAAAATTGGCGTATGCTACTCTATGTGACAAGCACACGGTATTTTTTAGTAAAAGGCGAAATAATAGTTCTCTTTGTGTCAGGATTTCCATGTAAAAATCTTTGTTGTTTCATGTGAATTATATCTCTCTTCTATATGTTTGTGTGTCGGATCTTCATATAAATTTAAGACGTTAAACTCTATATTTCTCTATTGCCGAGAATATTCTAAGACGCAAGTTTTGAAATTATTTTGAAACTTTTTAATTTAAATATCGTTTCAAGATCGAAGTTAATCAAGCAAAATATTTAATTTATAGATGTGTCAATATTTATTTCAAAGTGAAATATAAATTATATATAATTCTTCATGCATTACATTGATTTTAAAATAAGTATTTTTATTTTCTTAAAACTTATGCTAATTTCATGTCACATTTATCTAAGACAAATTCAAAAAGAATCTCTACATACTCAAAATCTTAAAATATAATAATTTACAGCATACTTATTATTTAAAATTAATCGTTTATATAAACGTTAAAAGGCATTTTGTCCTTTAAAAGAGTTAATAAACTGTAAATCGAAACTTGCATATCATCATAATTACTATTCATCAAATCATTTAAATTGACTTTGTTGGGACTCTTTAACGAGAACCCATTAAAAAATTGGCATATGCTGCTCTATGTGACGAGCACACGGTATTCTTTAGTAAAAGGCGAAAGAATAGTTCGCTTTGTGCTCATCACGCAGCTGCGTGCTTTCAACGGTGCCAATGCTTTCTTATTTATAGGCCAACGACGCCCGCCTCCGTCAGCTTAATCAATGTGGGACTAAACTTTCTGATGCTATGATATCTTTCTTATACGAACAAAGCTGAATTAAATAATTTAAGCCTAGCGTAGTCAGTACTAAGTACCTTTTATTGGAGAAGCAAAAAAATTGGGGGAAAAAGAATTAGACGAGAATATTCTTACTGAAATTTTGTATAATCTAAAAATTTGCTTAAATTTATTTTGTGTAATCACCCAATTTAATATTTCATTTGGGCAAAAGCTTTTGACCATCATTTTTTTTTTTGATTAAAAAAAACTTTGCTAAAAAGTTATTTTAAAAAACATTAAAATAATCATCATTATTTTTGTTAACATCATATTTTTATGAGATTTAAATTGCTAATGATTGAACCATATGATGAATTTTTGATATCTACTAGCACTCACTACTGCAAGATCATCATAGACATTGAACAATTTTACAATGCTATGCTTTGTAGGTTTTGTCATGGCTTTTAAGAGACAAGCTTGCACTTGATTTTACTCTATCTAGTTAATCAAATTGAACTACAACAACAACATCAAGCCTTTATCCCACTATGTGGGGTCGGCTACATGAATCCTTTTTCTCCATTGCGTCCTATTAAAAGTCAAATTCTCATTTAAATCTAATGAAGAAAGGTCATTCCTAATATTTTCTAACCAAGTCTTTTTAGGTCTACCCCTACCTTTCTTAACATAAGTCAAATCTAATACCTCTACTCTCCTAATCGGGTCATCGGAAGGCCGCCGTTTTATGTGACCAAACCATCTAAGGCGACTCTCTCTAATCTTATCTTCTACTAGAGCTACTCCAACCTTTTCACGTATATGCTTATTTCATATCCTATCTCTAAGGGTAAAGCCACTCATCCACCTGAGCATCCTCATCTCTGCCACACATAACTTAGTATTATGCTTCTCTTTTAATGGCTAACATTCGACACCATAAAGCATTGCAGGCCTCACTACCATCTTATAGAATTTTCTCTTAAGTTTGAATGGTACATTTCTATCACATAACAAGCCCGATTCATTCCTCCACTTCAACCATCCAACTTGAATTCTATTGATAATATCCCCATCTATTTCACCATCACTCTGAACAAATAGATCAAAGATATCTAAAATGTGTACTCTTATTAATGAATTGATCGCCCAAAGTCACAATCTCCTCACTAGGTCTATTACTACTAAAATTACACTCCATATATTCCGTTTTAGATCTACTCAAGTGAAAACCTTTAGACTCTAAGGTCGACCTGTATAATTCAAGTTTACCTTCAACTCCCTCTCTAGTCTTATCAACAAGAAGAATATCATCAGCAAAAAGCATACACCAAGGTACATTCTCTTGCAAATGTCTAGTGAGAACATCCATGACTAAAGCAAAAAGTACAATTAAGTGTTTAATTTGTCGCTTAATTGTTAATCAAATTGAACTGAAGAAAAAAAAATTATCGCTCTCATTCTCTAAGAACGAAGAAATTATTACGTGTAGCTAGCTAGTATTCCAAACAAATTGCAAGAGACTAAAGTTTTTTAACAGAAAACTCATAATAGAAAAAATCATAGGGACTAGCTCAAATGCAATAATTCTTTATATGATAAGAGATGAGAATCCTTCCTTTCTCACACGTGAGGAAGATGATATTATATACATTTGAGTTCAATTATCTGATTCTCATTGTGAGAATTATAAATCAAACGGCAATAATCGGATGAAAAAAAATCTGATAATGTTGGAGGCAATTACGTATAATGGTCGTTAGCGGTGATCACTGGAAAAAACTATCGAATTCTTTAGATTTCTCATTTTTTTAATCTCCCGCCATGTATAAACAATGAGGTTTATTTATAGCCTTTTTTTAGATTATCATTTAAGTATATATGTATATAATTTAAAAATTTGTATTGTATGGTTTATATTTACCTCATTGTGACCGTTTATGATTTATCATTTTGTAATTATCTTAATGATATGTCATAATTTAATCAAATTGGGCTTCTTAGATTCGTCTTGTCAATATGCTCGATTTGATTATATGCATGCAATATATGAATACTATTTGATCTATAAATTAATGTTTAAAAGTTTTCAGATATATTTCACATGCTTCATGAAAGCTCATTTGGAGTCGAATCAGATCATTTTTAGTATCGACGGATATCGTCAGGTGAAGACAGTCAAATCTAAAATCAAAGTCGGATTGGTCCTAAAATTAATTTTGAAACTTTTTAACTTAAATATAATTTAGAGATTCCAATTAATCAAGCAAAATTTTTAATTTAGAGATATATCAAGATTTATTTTAAAGTGAAATATTAGTTATATATTCTTCATGCATTACACTAATAAGTGAAACACAAAATTTATTTGTTTCTTCACATATTCACATTAAACGGAGGCCTTCCGATGACCATATTAGGAAAGTTGATGTATTAGATTCGACTTATGTTAACAAAAATAGAAGTAGACATAAAAAGACTTGATTAGAAAATATTAGAAATGATCTTTCTTTATAAGATTTAAATGAGGATTTGACTTTTAACATGACACAATGACGAAAAAAGGATTCATGCAGCAGACCCCACGTAGTGGGACAAAGGCTTTGATGTTGATGTTGTTTGACCGATTCAACCATGAACCGGTCGGACGGCCGGTCTGATTTGTTGAAATGACTAGCTGGACATAAAACCTGTGAAAAACCAAAAAAACCCGATTGAACCGGCAAACCGCCAAACAAGACGGGTTTAGAAGAATCAGACGGTTCTTAATATCACAAATCTCAGCCACCCATCTATGATCGCACGGCGTACGGAATTGTATTACCTCAATCGTCTGCCTAAGGTATGTCATACCTCTTGTATTTTGTCTCCAATAACGTGACTCCTCCTTCCACAAGTAGAAGGCCTCCTTTGACCTCATTGTCGCTAATCAACAACTAACCCTGCATCTACCCCCAGCTATTGTCATCCTTATGCCGATTGGTCCTCCTTCGTCTAACCTTAGCCACTCGACTCCACCTAATATCGTCGTGAACCACCCAAGCATGACTCTTGCCCGCTTCCACCTTCTTCGACTCACCTCTGGCCGCCGACCTGTCGAGCTCCAACTAGCCAGATCTCGACGCCGACCCTAGCTTTCGTCCGACTTGACCTCGTCCATCCTAACTTCACTTGATACATGCATGCCCCAATCTAGCGAGTCGAGCCACCTCCTATTGTCGTTCCAATCACTTCAACTAAGAGAAAGGATAGCTTGATGCTCTTCTCCCATCCAAATAGAGAGAGAGAGAGGGTATTGCTTTTGTTTTCTTCAAGTCAGTTAAAAACGAAATTAACAAAGGCTTATATAAAAAAAAATGAAAATGCATGCGTTTATTTTAGTTTCATTCATTTTTGCATCTATCTTATTTGTTGGCTGCTATGCAAAGAATTTAATCAAATTTGTTGAAATTAGTTCTAATATTTGTGCGGGTGTATTTACTATTTCATGTCATGAAGAGGTTGTGCAAAAATATAAGATATGCATTCCTCCCCCAATGTAATGTGGTATTAACGAATTAGTTGATTTGGCCATCCTATGCGGAAATCAGGAGCCGGGTGATGGCCACCTCATGCGGGAACCTGAAATGAAAAGGTGTGCCGTTTCGGCTTTGTATCTTTAAATTGTGTTTAAGTTTAATTATTGAAATTGATATTAAGATTTGTTGAATTTGAGTTTTGAATGTGCCGAAATTATGTTTTGTTAAAATCAAGCATAAATTAATTTTAATATACCAATCGAATCGTGAACCTCTTTCATTCAGTCCTATTTTCACAACTTCGTCCATTACATCCATTTAAGAAAAATACAATGTCTCTTAAAAACTTATTCTAAAATCATGTGGCACTTATCTGAAAAAAAAAATTCAATAAATAAGAATTTCTACATACTAATGTACTAAAAAATTAAAATTTTAACCACATACTCATTTTAATTGAATTTGCTGGGATCTTTTATAAAAAGAACCCTAAAAAAATTTAGCATATGCTGCTTTATGTGACGAGCACACGGTATTCTTTAGTAAAAGGCGAAAGAATAGTTCGCTCTGTGCTCGTCACGCAGCTGCGTGCTTTCTACAGCGCCAAGGCTTTCTTATTTATATGCCAACGACGCCCACGTCATTGCTTCTAACCAATGTGGGACTAAACTTTCTGATACTATAAAATAATAAAAAATTTTCTTATACAAACAATCTGAATTAAATAATTTAAGCCTGGCCGTGGCGTAGTCAGCACCTTTATGGGGGTGAAACAATAAACTTGGGGGAAATAGAATTAGATGAATATTAGATGAGAATATTCTTACATAAAATTTATATAATTTTAAAAAAATTTAGATTTATTTGAAATTAATAAAAAATCGAACAATTTAAGATTTAGTTTATGGTTACGGGGCTATTTTGCCGAGTTCCTTAGAGAGAGTTGAATCAGCAAGAAAGTTATCACAAACGAAGTATTTGATATGCCTTTCTTATTGATTTTTAAAGCAGCTTTAAAGCTTCTTTAAGCAACAATAAAAAGGGATTTTTACATACATAACACTTGAAAGTTTCTTATTTACTCATCTAACACATAAAGTTGTCTATTTACACACCTACCACTTAAAACCTATTTTAAGTTTTAAAATACCACTCCGTTTTCCTTCGTCAAAATCTCACCCAATTACCGCACGATGATCTTGCCTTCAAAACAAAACCACTACAGAAACGGTACCTCGCCACCGTCGACGCCGCCGAAAACACCATCTTCAAAACCAAACACTACTGGTTGGGCGGTTTCACCCAGCTCCGGGATGCTGCTGGATATACTGTACTTACCATGAAGCCAAAGGTAAGAACTTTATTGTTAATTAGCCCTCAATCCTCTTTTAATGGACTCACATACAGTCTCTTCTTCTTCTTCGTCTTCTTCTTCTTCAGTTTATAACCTGGCACGGCAGGTGGCAGGCGTTTAGGGGGGACAGCATGGAGGCGAAAGATCTTGTGTTCAGCATCATGAGGAGTTGTTTTCTGCAGTTTTATGATGAGTGGTTCGTCTATCTTAGGGGAAACACAGAAGAGAAGACTTACGATTTTAGGGTAACATGAAGTTACAGAAAGAAGAATTACACCATTTACAAAGGAGACTCGTCCTCTGTAATCGCTCGGGTAATTCAAACTCAGTAATCTGCTCTTTCTGGTTGCCAAACTTTCCAAAAATTTCAGAACAGAGGAACTCTTTAATTAACAAAGTTTACTAATGATCGAAACTTCTCTGAAACCAATGTCATCTGCCAACAATTATAGTTGAGTTTTGATTAATAAAATTCCACACTCAGGTTCTTGGATTACCTTGTATTGAAAAGAATTTGACATGTTTTCTCTCAGAAGCGATTCAGCTCCGTCTGGATGATCGCCCAAATTGGAGAAGGTGGGCGGCGTTTTGACGGGAAAGGATATGAGTTTCGGCGTTCGACGGAATGGAGAAGAGGAGCTGCTCAAACAAGATGCAAAGAAATGAGTTTCGCACGAAAACAACCAACATCGTGCGGTATGGGATGGGGTTTTGACGGAGGAAAAGGGAATGGTATTTTAGGAAGTAAAATAGGTTTTAAGTGATAGGTGTGTAAATAGATAACTTTAGGTGTTAGATGAGTAAATAGGGAATTTTTAAGTGTTATGTATGTAAAAATCCCCAATAAAAAAGCCGTCTCAAACATTTGAATTATATAATTTACAAAGCAATGAGATAAAAAACCAATCAAAATTATTTGAGATCATCTTTATTTTTATTTTATTTTATTTAACTTATATTTATATAAAATAAAATATATTTAATATTTTTTATATTGTTTAAACCTATGATGGAAACAATAATTGACGTTTGCGATTATTTTCATTTGAAAAAATAAAAGATATCTAAAAAATCCTTAAATTTATTTTGAGAAATTTTGATGCATAATGTGATTTATTTAAAAAAAAAAAACAACAAAAATGGTCATAAAATACAAATCAAATATATATATTTTTTAAAAAAAAAAACAACTACAAAATTATCCCAGTTAGTCATTAAAAATCGATTCAGATTCAACTAAGGATTTGAGATTGCTTTCTTACTACTTAAAATAAATTTCTACAAAAAAAATTAATATTTTTTTATTTAAAAACTACTTTAAGAATCAGTAAAAGCCATCCCAAATATTTAGTTTAGGATAATATTTTTACTATTTTTAAAGCGATTTCCTAATAAATTTTTTTAATGTATATAACAAAAAATTTAATCCAAATAAAATTTAAACCCCCTTGTACATGGCGAATTATTACATCCGATCATCTGACAGAGAGATACATTCGAATTTCTCTCTGTCTACAGTAAAAGCACAGTTACTATAGCAGCTGCGCTTTGACTGTACTTTTACTGTAGACAGAGAAAAATTCAAATGTATCTCTCTGTCAGGTGACTGGACCTAATAATTTGCCTTTGTACACAGGCTGTCATGATATTCACGTATCATTATCTATTACCGCTTCATGCTAATAACACAGGAAAAAAAAAAAGAGTACACTACATAAAATTGAACTAAATTATTCATAGCAAATATTCCTGAAAGAATTTTAAAAAAAAAAAGAGAGAAGCATTGCATTAACATGGACGTCTTTATAAAGCTCAAAATTTTACTAAAAAACTTTTGCAGGCAAAATAAGCGAAAATATGATCACTGCCAAAATATGTTAAATTGTTTAGTAAGTACAATCTTTCAAGAACGAATAAACAAAATGATAGAATGATAACAAACTAAAAGAAAATTTTTGTCATAAAACTTAAAAAAAAAAAAAAAAAAAAAAAGCTTGTCAAATTATTTAAATATTGATTAATGCAAATTAAGACTTGATTTGGGACGGCTTTCTTACTGCTTCATGAAACAGCTTTTTAATATAAAAATTAAAAATTTTATACTAAAAAACTGCTTTAAGATTCAGGAAGAAAGTTGTCCCAAACGAAGCCTAAGTCTTGAGTTTCCCATAGAACTTAGCTTTTTCCTCTGTGGTCTGGAAACGGCCATGGCCAAACTTGGAGGAGGTATCAATGAACTTGAGCTTGATCTCCTCCATAGCCACTCGTGAAGTCTGCTTCAGCAGAGACTGCCTTAGAGTGACCACACGCTTTTTGGGACCAATGCAGCAGCCCTTAATCATCAAATAATCATCCTTAACCACACCATAATGTGGGAATCCTCCAATTGGTGCGATGTCCTTCTGAGTTCTGCAGATCAGAATCCCAACCAAGGAATCTAAAGTCATTATTTAATAACATAAGACATCAACATTCTTAATAGGGGTGGGATTTTGACAAAATGGTTATGTCTAAAGCTTCGTTTGGGACGGCTTTCTTCCTGTTTCTTAAAACAGCTTTTTAGTATAAAAAACTATTTTAGTAAGTAGTAAAAAAGCCGCCCCAAATGAAACCTAAGGCTTGGTTTGAGACGGCTTTCTTATTGTTTCTTAAAATAATTTTTTAGTACAAAAGTTAAAAATTTTGTACTAAAACATTGCTTTAAAAAGCATGAAGAAAACTGTCTCAAACAAAATCTAAAACACATAAATAAGTATTTTGTTGTTAGGTAAATAAACTTCTGTAAGTAGCTCTGAGTATCAAATGATGAAAAAGGTTAATGAAGGACCTCTAGATTTTGAAAACACTTTTAAGTGATTTATATTCATTTTCTTAAGAAATATCATCAAAATAATGAAGCATGGAAACAAGCTAAATAATGCAGAGCAACAATCTAAGCATAAAATCACAATTGTAAAAGAGTTCTAACCGATCAAACTCAGTCACAGCTGAATGAGAATCATCTCCAGACTTTCCAATCCTGTAAACCTTTTTGTTCAGTTCTGTGCGATGATGGTATCCATTCTGCCCAGCTCTAGCAACCGTAAATGAAACCCTAGCTGGATGCCAAGCACCAATGCAAGCAACCTTTCTTAAACCACGGTGTGTCTTTCGTGGAAGCCGAGTAACACCCCAGCGGGTTACAACACCTTCATAGCCCTTTCCCTTGGTTACCCCAATTATGTCAATCATCTCATCCTTCTGGAAAACAGCATCAACCGGGACTTGTTTTTCAAAAAAACTGTAGGCGTAGTCAATCTTCTGGGATATTGTTCCACCGTTCACTTGGATCTCCATAAGATGAGATTTTTTCTGTTTAAGGCCCTTCATCTTTCGAATCTGACAAGGTTATGATGAATGCAAATGATGAGATAACTTGAAATCAAACTAATTCAAGAGGAACAAACTTACAGATAGAGAACATTAAAAAAAGGGAGTTACATGCATACTATCTTATACTATTCTATTTACATATTTAACATCTGAAACTTTAATATTACATACATATCACCCATAGTTCATTTTCATATAAATAGGAGTGGTAGAAATGAAATATATGAGTGGTAGGAAAGAAATATAAGTGGTATATTTGATATTAAAATAATATAAACTGGTATGCATGTAATATTAAAGTTTTTGAGTGTTAGATATGTAAATAGGATGTTATAAAATGATATGTATGTAAATTTCCCAAAAAAGATATCATTCAAACTAGTCATCATGTCCTCATTAGCTTTATTCCAATTATTTGAGGTTGCATAATGGAACAAAGCTCCAAAAATGATCTCAATATTACCTGAGTGTGAGCAAGCACCCTTACAACAGATGCATGCTTCTTCATTTTCTCTAACTGTAGCTGGATCTCCTTTTTACCCTCATCAGTCTCGTATTTCTTTGCATACTTGGTGAATGCCTTCTTTTTGCATCTATACCAGTTCTTATAAAATCGTCTCTTAACTTCCTCGCTGAGATGCTGAGCCCAGACTGTGTTCAAAGAACGGAGACCACGAGAAGTCTTCACATACCCGACAACACCGACAACCACCATTGGAGGTGCTTCAATGATGGTTACTGCCTCACAAGTCTCCTTTTTATGGAGTTCTGCAAGGAAATTAAAAAACATGAACGGCAAGCAAATCTGAAGGATGATAGTTTCATGTTTAAGTACGAATGGAAGCAAAAGAAATAACGTGCTGATTTCTGAGCACTTGGTTAGTGTTGACCTGTATACATGAGCCAAAAAGAAAAAAAAAAATTTCTCGTACCTGTTCGGCGCTGAACTCCGCACGTCGTCGCTGTTCAAATCCCGTAAATCTAGCGACAGCGACGCGTCATTTCTCCCACGACACATTCACGTCATTAAAGAGCCAAGGAAAAGAGGCCTTCGGCCTCTTCCTCTCATTCCCCACGATCCCTCTCTCTCTCTCACTCTCGCGGCTCTCCTCTCCCGAGCTCTCTCTCTCGCTCTTTCTCCTCCCAGTTGGATCGGAAGCCGACATTTCGATCGGAAGCAAGAGTGGGAGCTCGCCGACAGTGAAGGCAACTTTCTCCCTTTCACGCGGCTTCTCCGGCGCCTCCATTGCTGTTCGACTTCGTTGCTTCGACGACTTTCCCTCCCGTCGATCGGAAGTTACGCATTTTTGATCGGAAGCAAAAAACAGAGCTCGTTTCTCCGGCTTCTCCATTGCTGTTTGACGCCGCTCCTCCGACTTTCCCTTCATGCGGGATTGGAAGTTACGACATTTTGATCGGGTGCAACAACAGGGAGCTCGCTTGCAGTGAAGATAACTTTCTCTCTCGCGTTTGCTTCTCCGGCTTCCTCTGGCTGTTCGACTTCGCTCCTTCGTCGGCTTCCCTTCCTGTCTGACCGCAAGCAACGACGGTAGCTCGTGCTGTGAAGGTAACTTTCTCCCTGCTCGCGCACTCCTTCGGCCTAATCCTGTGAATCCGATAAAAAAAATTATTTTTTTTATAATAAATATATTTAATTATAATTATTTTTAATTAATTATATTTAATTAATTATATTTAATTTTAATTAAAATTATTATAATTAAGCTAATTAATTATAATAAATTTTTAATTAAATTTAATTTAATTAATTTTAAATTAATTAATTAATTATTAATTAATTGTGCTTTATTAAATTTAATTAAAAGTTAATTAATTATAATTAATCACAAATTAATTATAATTAATTATTTTAGTTAATTTTAATAAAATTTGATTAATTATCTTAATTAATTGTAACTAATTATAAGTAATTAATTAAAATAATTTATCAATTAATTTTAATTAATTAATATTTATTATAATTAAATATATATATATATAATAAAAAAAGAAGTATGCTCCCTTGCCTCGATTTCCGTGCCCTTCACCGTCGGTAGTCGCCGACGACTCCAAGGTATAAATTTCTAACTATAATCCCGTTCTCGACGTTTGCAGCGGACCGAGGAACCACCTATACGCGCTCTGGTAGCACGGTAGGAGGGAGCCCGGTGCGAAGCATACGACGAGGCGGGTAAGCCCTATACACGCTCTTGTAGCATGGTGGGGACGGTCCTCGACCTCGACACCGACACCGCTGACGACTGCTACGCAAAGGTATGATGTTCCAAATCTCATTATCGACGTTTGCAGCGGACTGGGGAACCACCTATACGCGCTCTTGTAGCACGGTAGGAGGGAGCCCGGTGCGATGCATACGACGAGGAGGGAGAGCCCTATACACGCTCTTGTAGCGTGGTGGGGAGAGTCACTGTTGTTCTGGTACGTCACTGCTGTTCTGGTACCGATACTGCTGAAGGCCCCATACACGCTCTTGTAGCGTGGTGGGATGAAAATTTGTACGGCCGCGGTGTCTACGGACACCTACCATACACGCTCTAGTAGCGTGGTGGGAAGGCCCAGCTCCCCAATTTTCCCCCAAACGGGGGATATGCCGGGGTGCTGCCGAAATTTTCACTGAAATCTACAAAGACTTGAACAATTTGAAAATCTTCTTAGGCAACAATATAGAAGATCTGTACTTGAACAGAAGAGCACATAAATTGAACAAAAATGAGCAGAGGACCTGTACGATGAACAGTGAACTTGTGGATCTAATTCAGAACAAAATCTAAATAGTTTCTAAAGATCAAACTCAAATGAAATAAAATCAAACTGGAGTCAAAATCAAATCATTTGAACGTGAAATTGTACCTACAAAGACTTCAGAAGACTCTGAACAAGCACTTGAACTTGTTCTTGGAACTCGAACTGTGCAACATCAGGGGATCCGAATATAGAACATCAAACAAAGACTTTGATTTGGGCTGGATCCGAATCCGAATAAAGCAGTTGAACTCGCACTTGAACTCAGACTATACGACATCAAGTGGGGACTTGTAAACTTTATGAATTCAAGTCTGAATGAAACTGAATTTGGATCAAAACACATGCAAAGATCAAAGTTTGGATCACACACGGGAAACTCAAACTACAAGACCTTGAATACAACGAACTCCTACAATAGTTCCTACGAGGTCAAATGCACCACACTTTCAAGGACAACGAGGGAGATTCAAGCATGAGTTGAACTTTGAACTCGGGTCCGATGGAATACATAGAATTGGGACTTTGGGTGAACGAACCAATCAGAGTCTAAATGCACAGTTCTCTAAATTAACAAGTTACAAGCGGGGGATGAAATCCCGGTGCACACGAAAGATGTGTTAATTCCTACAACAATCCCTACAATTGCCTGTTGATTGAGAAGGTAATATGAGAGATCAATGATGGAGGATCCGCCCCCCCTACAAACAAGTACAATCAAACCACCCGAAATTGGTAAAAGGATGGATATGATGCAGAAGAAATGGGTCTTCTACAAACATTTTCAGGAGGTCGTAGTAGATGCAGCAGTCCCCTGCAAATGGATATTTGTGGATAACAACAGTGTATTGAAAGTACAATGAATCACTGTGGACACAAGTACGGATATCATCTACGACAGTGGTGATCAAGTTCTACAAGTGCGTTGAGTACAAGGGCGACTCTATGTACGAAAAGGACACCCCTGGCAGAAAGGGGTGAAATGTTTGAACAAATTAGAACCAAACTTCCTGGTATTCCAAAGTCTCTTTTTGGTTCTATAATAAAGAAGAAAACAGTTCTGGTGCCCACAAACTCCAGAAATAATGAGTCCACTACACTGACGACCTCAAAGGGAGTTCTCTTCAAAGCAACAAATTTCAAAATCCAGGAAGTCCTTCCCCCGGTGAATGAGAAAGGGGGGAGTCAATATCAAGACTAGCACGCCACCGGATCTGCAACACTTATGAAAGCAGACAGAAGGCGTGTATAAGCTTTTCAAGGAAATGTTGTGCATTCAAATGACAAATACATGCACAACTACAAATATTTCAAAATACCCCTATACGCGCACCTTAGTTTGTATACACATAGGTACACAAGGGGTAAATACAATCTCAACCCGCATGGGCCCTGGCGAGCGTGTTATTGGTACACACGTGACGCCTATGGATGCTACACGGGTTGACAAGTGAATTCAAGTTCAAATCCGATCATTCTATACGGATCAATAGAAGTCGACAAGATTTGAACTACCTAACAAAATACACGATTGTAGAAACCGGTGTATTTGTTTAAATACATTCTTTTTAGGCCTTCAAGGCCTAAAATCAAGAAAATTCATGAACAAAGGCATAAAGCCTACGAAACCCGATCCTCTGTCGACAGCCCGATAGAGTTGACAAGGTTCAATCCATAAAGTGAAAATGACCCCAAACACCCCGATGATGGCCATGTTGAATGCAGATCTCAACCGGAGGGGTTCACAAATATTTCAAATCTCACTCAAGTGTCTATCAAAATCCAAATTCCAAGATATTTAAATTCGAAATCAAACCATCAATCACTCAAAGCAAAATCCATCCACCCTCCACAACAGTCTGCCGGGGTGGACAAATTCAAATAAACTCTAGCTCACAAAGAGCCAAATGCCTAGTCAAAAATATCACTAGGATCCATTCTCAAACAATCTCCTGCCAGTAAGGACGTGGTACGTGTCCTTTAACCGGCGGTCTGCCGCCAAATGGCACCGCAGGATAAACGGTTACGACGATCCGGGGCCCTCTGAACCGAGTGGTTTTGCCGCCAAATGGCACCACGATATACCGGTTATGGCCAGCGCCGTTACGTTCCTTATTGGCATCAAATCCTTGAGATATGAATCAATAGGATATGATCGATAGGGCACAAAGCCCTCTGTTAGCTAAGATGGATTCAAATTTGTCCTCTTAGGCAAATATTCAACCCCGGTCTACAAGTTCCCCTTGGACAAAGCAACCCATGGCTGCCGACAAGGATCCTTCTGTCAGGTTGGGTCGACTACCTCCTCTTACTAAGTAGACCAGGGACCACGATGGCCCGGGACGACGGAACCATGGGATCTTGATAAGGCTCATCATCCATTCCCCCATCATCCGCTTTAAGTGCAAGATGGTGTAAATTTCTATTTTTAAATATCTAATCTTCCAACCCAAAATCCAAAAACCCAATTCTTCAATTCCCAATATCCAAACCTTTCAAATTCTCAAATCCAAATCCAGTTTTCAAATCCATACTCATTGCTCTACTATATGCAGATACACGTATTTCTATACGAATCTGATTAACGACTAGCCTTAATCAAAAGTTCTCTCTCGTGATCGGGAGGGGTAATTAACTATAGGGGCTTGCGCCTATAGGAAACCAGAACTCAGATCATAAAGTCCTCGCAAAATGAGGACGAAATCTCTGGGTAGTGTTTTATCTACAAACCCATATGCCTTCCAAAATTTACCTCGGAACTTATCAGTTAAAACTCCCTTGCCGAATAAAAAGAAAAGAGGCGGGGAGGTCGGGGCCGAATTTTCGGAGCCCACAGTTAGCTATTCATAGATGAATAAAGTCAAAGAGAAGTAAATTAATTAATTAAATTAAATTGCAATTTCATTAAAATTGAAATGATGACATTGAAAATGTAACCACTGGCACTCCACGGCACAAATGAAGCATAAAAATGTAACCGCTGGCAGGCTCATAAAGTTGAAGAAATTGTTTAGAGAGAAATTCAAATTCTATTCTATTCCTTGAAATCATTACATAATACATATACATATATTCCATTATGCCCTGTTAAAAGTTAGATTCTCATTTAAATCTAATAAAGAAATATCATTTCTAATATTTTCTAAACAAGTCTTTTTAGGTCTACCTCTACCTTTCTTAACATAAGTCAAATCTTATATATCTACATTTTATGTGACCAAACCATCTAAGGCGACTCTCTCTAATCTTATCTTCCACTTGGGCTACTCCAACATTTTCACGTATATGCTCATTTCAAATCATGTTTCTAAAAGTGAAGCCACTCATCCACCTAAGCATCCTCATCTCTGCAACACTCAACTTAATATTATACTTCTCTTTTAATGGCCAACATTCTGCACCATAAAGCATTGCAAGTTTAACCACCATCTTATAGAATTTTCCCTTAAGTTTGAGGGAGACTTTTCTATCATGCAAGTCCGATGCATTCCTTCACTTCAATCATCCAACTTGAATTCTACTCATAATATCCCCATCTATTTCACCATCACTCTAAACAATAGACCCAAGATATCTAAAACGTATACTTATTAATGACTTGATCACCCAAAGTCATAATCGCCCTACTAGAACTATCATTACTAAAATTACACTCAAAATATTCAGTTTTAGATCTACTCAAATGAAAGCCTGTAGACTCTAAGGTTAACTGTTACGCCTGGACCGGTCCGGTTCTACACCAGGCGGCTCAAGACCGGGCGGAAACAGGCGGAATCCAGAGAGGGGGCGGAAGTCTGGTGGGGCCCAAGCATGGGTTAAAACGCATTGTGGGAGGGAAATTTTGAAATAGAAGGGTCTTTTAGGTATTTTTTAAAACCCTTTATTGTTAATTAGGAGGATTGGGGGGGAATTGATTCTCATCTTGAATTTGAGATCTAGGTTTTCTTGCTTTGACTCTTGTCGTTGCCGGAGATTGGAGAGTTGTTCTTCCTCTCGAATCGAAGAACAATTGTATCTTGCTTATTTTTATTCGTCCATTAGTGAAATACAAGTCTTTACTTGAGTTTCTCTAAATTCTCTCGCATTTTTCTCGCTGTTTTCCTATGCTCGGTGGCTGTCCACTGTTGAAAACAGCAGTTTCCCTGCTGTTTTCCTCTCCAATTGGGATTAGGTTTGCTTGCGGACTCAAGTATTCCTTAGGGTTACTTGCGAACTCAAGTATTTCCTATCAAATTGGTATCAGAGCGTTGTCTTGGGACCATCGGCGGCTGAAACTCAGAAATTTCAGCAAGAAACCTTTTTCCGCAAGAAAAATTCTCGGTAACCATGGGAGAGAAGATGGTCGGAAGGAAAGTAGAAGTTCTGGAGGGTGAAATCGGCCAACTAAAGACCGATTTGGAAGAAAGAACCGTTGAATTTCAAAATCAATTTGCGTCCATCCATGAAATGATGGATGGGACGTTCACGGCATTAGAAGAAATGATGAAGAAGATGTTAGAGGGCAAACCAAGCCCGACGACAGTGGAAGCAAGGGAGGCTACTGGCGACAATGGAAAAAACGGGAACCCGAACCCATTGAGGTGGAGAGAGACTACCGAGGTGGAGATCCTTGATGGGAATGACGGAATGCCTCCGCTAGAACCGCTTTTTAGGGAGGAGATGAGCATGGGCTACGAGAGAAGGGGTGCTGAATTTTTTGGGAGAAGGGATGAGTTCTACCGTCGAGGTGCTGAGGAGGAGCAGAGAAGGGAAGAGTATGAGGAAGGACATGGGTATGATCAGCGGAGGGAAGGTCATGACCACTGGGGAGTTTTTCCCCCTCGGGGAATGGGAGGCTACGGAGGATTTAGGGGAAATGGGGGAGATCCGAGGGTGAGGAAATTAAAGATGCTCATCTTTGAGGGCGAGGACGCACATGGCTGGATCTATAAGGTGGAGCGGTACTTTGCAGTCAATTGGTTGACAGAGGAGGAGAAACTGACAGCGGCAGGACTGTGTTTGGAAGGGAAAGCATTAGCGTGGTACCAGTGGCGGGACATGAGGAGGCCCATTCGAAGCTGGAGGGAGTTCAAGGACTATCTGCTAGAGCGTTTCCGAACCAGTAGGGGAGGAGACTTTTACAAGCAGTTCTTTGCCCTGACACAGGAGGGGATGGTCGCCAATTACCGCGACAGGTTTGAGTACCTCGCGAGCAGGATGGATCGTCTTTCTAAGACCGTTCTGGAGGGGAACTTCATGAAGGGCCTTAAACTGGAGATTAGGGCAGCTGTCAGGGTGATGAGACCACGAGACTTTGGAGAAGCCATGGAGTTGGCACAGTTGGTGGAGGACCATAATCACCTGGAGAGGGGAGCTCGTGGCAGTAGTTCCGGGGGATCCTACAAGATGACGTCTACCTTCCTAGCCCCCAAAGGAACTGCACAGGGGGGACTACGAGAAGCACCAAAGGAGAGGATAGGAGGAGGGGGGCATGGAGGAAATTTTAAGAAGCTGACAGAAAAGGAGATCCAGGAGAAGCGGGCTAAGGGGTTATGCTTCAGATGTGACGAGGTACATGCCAGGGCATAGGTGTAAAGACCGAACTCTTCAGGTTCTCACCGTCTGCGATGACGAGACAACTGAGGAGGGAGGCGAGAGCGGGATAGAGGAGGAAGAAGAAGAGAAGCTACATCTGGATGTAGCTGAGGTTTCACTAAACTCTGTGGTGGGATTCACACCAAATCACACCATGAAAGTGAGGGGAAAATAGGGGATCAGGAGGTGGTGGTGTTGATCGATAGTGTGGCTACACACAATTTCATCTCTAATCAGATTGTACATCTGTTAGGAGTGAAATTAGTGGACACTGGAGGATATGGAGTGATGATGGGCACGGGGAAGGTGGAGATGGGGAGAGGAGTTTGCAGGGGAGTGGTGTTGTCCATTCAAGGGATCCAGGTGATGGAGGATTTCCTTCCCTTAGAATTGGGAAGTACCGATGTCATCCTGGGGATGAAATGGCTTCAGACTTTGGGGGAGATCAAAGTCAGTTTGGGTGCTCTGAGGATGGAACTGATGGTGGAAGGACAGAGGATGATGATCCAGGGAGATGCAGGGCTATCGAGGGCAGGAGTATCTCTCAAATCCATGATCAGATCCATACATAAGGTAGGAGGGGGGTACTTAGTGGAGTTGCAACGCTTTGAGCTAGTTAGTGTGGGGGAAGAAGGAGACATCCCACTAGTGGTGCAACCACTCATACAGCATTTCAAAAATGTGTTCCAGCCCCCACAAGGCCTGCCACCACCCAGAGAGCAGGAGCATGCCATCCTTCTGAAGGATGGGGTGTCGTCGATACCCTACCGCTACCCCCAGATTCAGAAAGATGAAATTGAGAAGCTGATCAGAGAGATGTTGGAGGAAGGGATTGTCAGACCTAGCGTGAGTCCTTTCTCCAGCCCTGTCTTACTCGTCAAAAAGAAGGATGAGAGCTGGAGGTTTTGCGTGGATTACAGGGCGCTAAACAAGGAGGCAGTACCAGATAAATTTCCCATTCCAGTGATCGATGAGTTACTTGATGAGTTGAACGGAGCCGCTGTATTTTTCAAGATGGACTTAAAGTCTGGCTACCACCAAATCAGAATGAAGGAGGACATTCAGAAGACGGCATTCAGAATGCATGAAGGGCACTATGAGTTTTTGGTGATGCCATTTGGGCTCACTAACACTCCGGCTACTTTTCAGTCCTTGATGAATAGTGTTCCGGCAGCATCTGAGGAAGTTTGTGCTAGTCTTCTTTGATGACATTTTGGTGTACAACAGAACATAAGAGGAGCACTTAGAGCACTTGAAGGAGGTTCTTAGCATCCTACAAGCCCATCCGCTGCAGGCTAACTTAAAGAAGTGCAGTTTCGCCTAGTCCAGGGTGGAATATTTGGGGCATGTGGTTTCTAAAGAGGGAGTGACGGCCGACCTGTCAAAGATTGAGGCAATGCAGAAATGGCCAATGCCTAGGAATATCAAAGAATTGAGAGGTTTCCTAGGATTGACTGGATACTATAGAAGGTTTGTGAAGGGATACAGCACCAATGCCTGGCCCTTGACTGAGCAACTGAAGAAGGACAATTTTCTATGGGGAGAGATGGCAACCCAAGCTTTTGAGAAGTTAAAAAGAGCGATGACAATAGTTCCAGTGTTAGCTCTACCAGATTTCAGTCGGATCTTTATAGTGGAGACCGATGTATCAGGATATGGCTTAGGAGTAGTGTTGATGCAGAATCACAGGCCTATAGCATATTTCAGTCAGGTGCTATCGACCAGGGCTATATTGAAATCAGTGTATGAGAGAGAGCTGATGGCCATAGTTTTGGCCATTCAGAAATGGCGCCCTTATCTGTTGGGACGACATTTCATTGTTCGGACTGATCAGAGGAGTCTGAAATACCTGCTGGAGCAAAGGATGGTGACTGAGGAGCATCAGAGGTGGTTGTCAAAGCTGTTAGGCTATGATTGAGATCCAGTATCGGCCGGGGGTGAAGAATAAGGCAGCTGATGCCTTATCTAGATGTGTGGGAGAACTTCAGGAGGTGGCAGTTTCAGGAGTACATAAGATATATAGGAGGTTGGCATCGAAGCTCTACTGGAAGGGGATGTATAAGGATGTTGAGGAGATGGTGGCAAGGTGTGAGGTGTGTCAGAGAAATAAGTACATGGCAATGGCACCAGGGGGATTACTCCAACCATTAGCACTCTCAAACAGAGTACGGGAGGAAGTGTCTATGAATTTCATCGACGGCCTACCCCGTTCAGAAGGGTACACAGTCATTTTTGTTGTGGTGGATCGACTCAGTAAATATGCACATTTTATCCTCCTACGACACCCTTACACCGCAGTATCAGTTGCGGCAGCATTTATCAGGGAAGTGGTTCGATTACATGGGATTCCAGAATCAATTGTGTCGGATAGAGACAAAGTGTTCCTCAGTCAGTTTTGGAAAGAACTTTTTAGAATGCAGGGAACAATTCTCAAGAGGAGCACCGCGTACCACCCACAGACAGATGGACAGACAAAAGTTGTTAATCGGAGTTTGGAGACATATTTGAGGTGTTTTGCTTCTTAAACACCACGGAAATGGGTTAAATGGTTGTCGTGGGCGGAGTACTAGTATAACACTTCGTACCATTCGGCATCCCAGATGACTCCGTTCAAGGTGCTCTATGGAAGCTACCCCCACACTTAGTACATTATGGGAAGGGAAACACGCCTGTCTCTTCAGTCGAACAGTACTTAGAGGAGAGGGACCGGGTGTTGGAAGAGTTAAAGAAACATCTGGAGAGGGCACAACAAATAATGAAGAAGCGAGCAGATACACACAGAAGAGACATACAATATGAAGTGGGGGAGAAAATATTTTTGAAGCTAAGGCCCTACAGACATAGATCAGTGGCTAGCAGGAGGAACGAGAAACTGGCCCCGAGATACTTTGGTCCCTATGAGATCTTGGGGAAGATTGGAGCAGTAGCGTATCGTCTGAAGTTACCCCCCTCCGCTACTATACATCCGGTGTTCCATGTGTCACATCTGAGGAGAGCCCTGGGGGAGCATGCAGTTAGCGCCGAATCACCAGCAACAATGACGGAGGATTGGGAAGTGATGTTAGAACCCCTAGAACTCAGGGGGGTAAGATCAGATCAAGTAGGCAACAAGGAAGTGTTGATTCAATGGAAGGACCTCCCTGATTTCGACGCGACTTGGGAGCCGTTTGAAAGAGTGAAAGAGCAATTCCCCTTCTTTCACCTTGAGGACAAGGTGAGTTTTTCGGAGGGGAGTAATGTTACGCATGGACAGGTCCCAGCTAGATCGGTCCGGTTCTACACCAGGCGGCTCACGGCCGGGCGGAACCAGGTGGAATCCAGAGAGGGGGCGGAAGTCTGGTGGGCCCAAGCATGGGTTAAAACGCATTGTGGGAGGGAAATTTTGAAATAGAAGGGTCTTTTAGGTATTTTGTAAGACTTCTTTATTGTTAATTAGGAGGATTAGGGGGGGGGGGATTGATTCTCATCTTAAATTTGAGATCTAGGTTTTCTTGCTTGGGCTCTTGGCGTTGTCGGAGATTGGAGAGTTGTTCTTCCTCTCGAATCGAAGAACAATTGTATCTTGCTTATTTTTCTTGATTCTCATCTTGAATTTGAGATCTAGGTTTTCTTGCTTGGGCTCTTGGCGTTGTCGGAGATTGAAGAGTTGTTCTTCCTCTCGAATCGAAGAACAATTATATCTTGCTTATTTTTATTTGTCCATTAGTGAAATACAAGTATTTACTTGAGTTTATCTAAATTCTTTCGCATTTTTCTCGCTGTTTTCCTGTGCTCGATGGCTGTCCACTGGGTTGTTTTCCTCTCCAATTGGGATTAGGTTTGCATGCGGACTCAAGTATTCCTTAGGGTTACTTGCGAACTCAAGTATTTCCTATCATTAACCTCCATAATTCAAGTTTACTTTCAACTTCCTCTCTAGTCTTATCAACAAGAAGAGTATCATCATCAAAAAGCATACACAAGGGTACAACCTCTTGCAAATGTCTAGTGAGAACATCCATCACTAAAGTAAAAAGATATGGGCTTAAGGCTGATCCTTGATGTAATCACACTGAAATAGGAAAATACTTGGTCAAACTACCTTGAGTCTGAACACAAGTAACAACTCCTGCATACATATCCTTAATGACTTGAATATAAGCAGTATTAATCCCTCTCTTTTCTAGAACTCTCCATAACACTTCCCTTGGAAGTTTATCATATGCTTTCTCTAAATCAATAAATATCATATGTATAATCATATTCTACGGATCTCCAACTGCATCCCTCGGATTATTACCCACGGATCTCCAACTGCAGCCCTCGGATTATTGTCCATTGATCTCCAACTGCAACCTTCAGATTGTTGCCCACGAATTGATGATGTGCTCTCCCCATGGCTGCATGATTCAACAGAAGCAACCCAATTTTCTAGCAGAAGGCAAAAAAACCAATGCTTCTGTAGTATCCTAAAAACCACCATCTTTGGCATTGGTAGTAGCAGCCCAATAAAAAATGTGACAGAATCAATAAAAATTAATAGCAAGGAGAAAAATTAAGATCAGGCTCATTTTGTTAAGATCGTTGTAACAATTGAAGACTTGGTTTCATTCAATAATAATTTGTTTGTTGAGCTATAAAATAAATTATCGCATTGCGATGGACAAGCTACCCAACAAAGGGAAAAAATAAAACTGCTACATAAGTTCATTCTCAAAGTCATAAAATGGTTGTAGCGCTGCATGCAAGGAGTTGTAATTTCCCTTGCTCATTTGTAGAAAAATAAAAAACTATGATCGTAGCATGTTTTTAAAAGAAAGCTGTTGCCACAGAAAGCCTAGAAAATAAAGGCTAGATTTAGTTCAAGGCCAAAACTTCAAAGCATCTCAAAATATGCCAAAAACATTAAGGACAACTGAAACAAAAAAAAGCATTTTCTGTTTTTTTTTTTTCAGATGTGGACAAAATAAATTGATTCACATTCGAAGTAAGAAATAAAACATGTTCTTTATTTAATATACAAAGAATTAAAGCCTGACTTCTCAACTTCTCTAACAAACGAGGTTATCGAACAAAATAAACCACACATTCTACATGGTAAGAAATAAACCTTTTTCATCCATATATGAAGAATGAACTTACTTGATCCAGGCTTTTCAACTTCTCTGACAATATGAGTCATGCCAGCCTTGTATCCCAAAAATGCAGTCAGTCTGGGTGGTTTGCTTGGATCATCTCTGGGGAAGGATTTCACTGCACCAGGAAAAAAGAGTGGAATGCAAAATAAAACAAAAAGTGCTTCGAAATAAACAAGAATTGATTTAATCGATCAGTTAATGCATACTTTTTCCGTAATTACATAGGTAAGAGGAAAATCTTAATTACAAATAAAAACACTTCCACCTCAACTAAATTGATTTAAGCAATCAATTAATGCAGACTTCTTACATATTGAACAGATAAGGGGAGCTAAAATGAGCCTGGATGAAATAGGAAGTGTGTGGTGGGCTGTTGCTTCAAAAAGTATTAAAAATAGAGAAAAAAAGTTGTAAGATGGAGTGTCTGGTTAGAGGAAGGTGGTGCTGCATTTACCATCAGCTAGTAATTAAGGACTTGAAAAAAAAGAGAGAAGGAATAAAGGACAAGAGATGATAATACACACTTTCCCCTGAACTAGCCATGTAACAAAAAAAACATGTTCTAACTAACAGAAAACTGAAACTCGATTTAAATTCAACAAATACACACGACATTGGCAATTACACGAAATTTAAATGAGTTAGCAACAACAATAAAAGGCTAAAACCACCCAACAACCCCACTCTTCAACAGAAACACTAATGTTTTAATAATAATGATGACGAAGATGATTAAGCAGAACAAAAGCTACTTGCATGCACTCTGTAGTAGAAAGTGTGCAACGGCTAGTACGTGATCAGCAACTAGACGCAAGAAATTTGGAGAGGGTTAACGTTTATCATACAGAAGGGTAGCCCTTACCATACAAATATTATTGAGGTTCAGATATCACAGTTGTTTCACAAGATTCCGGCATAAACATCAAATCTTGGCCCAGAAATTACAAAAACCATGATTTGTGGCGCTTGGCAAATCCGTTTAAACCTCTTTTAAAGATCAAGGGTTAAATGAAAAAAAAAAATAAAACTAAATACAATCGAACTTATTTATTTACCTTCATTAACAACTTGCTTGTTGTTCAACAAGTAATCTATTAAAGACTGGTGCTTGACTCAATAGCGGCTCGTGTATGTTCAATTAATTTTTTTAAATGCAACTTGTTTAATTACTTGCATAATATTATTATAATATATATTTCTTTACTGGGTTAAGTTACTTTATACCTCTTTTATTTTCTTTTTTCGCCTATAATTATGAACTTCTGACATTTCAATCTCTATATTCCGATGGCATGAGGTCATGAGAATTGCATCTAAATGAACTTGTCATTAAGATTAAGCTAGAATTTTAATCCTTTGGAGTTGAACTTGCCATTTTCTTCTCTGTCCACCTACAACTGACGTTTTGATGAGCACGGTCTATAAGCATTTCATCTCAGCCATCAAAGCTTCTTCTCTAACATTCCTACATATTCCTACATAAGAATCAAAGTGCACCTTTATGAGAATAAGAGGGAAGTGTATCTTCTCTTAGATCGCAATGCATCTTCTCCAATATGCAATCAGCCCATAACAATCCATAATCTTGTGTCTTCTTTTTAAACCTACTATTTCATCGCTTTCCTTCTTGGGGCCTTAATACCTTCTGTCATCCATAATTCTTTCCAATAAAACTATTATCTCATTCAATTGGTGCTCGTTTGATGCGCGGTAAAAAATTAGATGCTAATTTTAAATTTATTGAATTACTTATTCATTTGAAAAATAAATTTTTTATTAATATGATAACCACATGGGAATTACTTTAATACTAACTTTTTTTAGCTCATTTATCAAGTATCAACTAATTTAAATACACACCCAATTAATTTCAATGAGCCAAGTACGAGCCAAGATTGTTCTTAAACAAACCAAGTATAAACTTATATGTGATAGCTTGGCTCAAGTTCTTGACGAATTTGAACAGCTTGTAGCATGACCAAGCCAAATCCAATCCATAATATACTAGGCTCGGCTCAGCTTGATTATAGCCCTAAAAATGAGCTTCAATAATCGTGTGTTTGCACCCATCAAATCTTTTAAAACCTCTGATTAAAAGGAATGTCAAACATAATTGATTATGGTAACCCTTAACTGATTTTTTTTAGTGCTGGGTTGGAGCAGGATATCCCCAAGTTCATAATCTAGCAAGACATGATCCCAGGTACCCATGATTCAAATCTTCACTAGTTCCAACAAAAGAAAAAAAAATTACAAAATAAAACAAGGAACCATTTAGTGGGTGAGAACGGTCTAACAACATTTAAGATCCAATGAGAGAACAAGAAAAAAGAGAACGACTTGAAGGTTGCTTTGAAAGGAAAAGAAAGAGATGAGGAAATTGATTATGGTAGCCCTTAACTGATTTTTTTTGTTAATTCTGGGTTGGAGCAGGATATCCACAAGTTCATAATCAAACAAGACATGATCCCCGGGTACCCATGATTCAAATCTTCACTAGTTCCAACGAAAGAAAAAAAAGATACAAAATCAAACATGGGACCATTAGTGGGAAAGAACGGCCTAACAACATTTAAGATCCAATGAGAAATAGAGAGAGAGAGAGAGAGAGAGAGAGAGAGAGAGAGAGAGAGAGAGAGAGAGAGATTTGAAGGCTGCTTTGAAAGGAAAAGAAAGAGATGAGGAAATTGTTATTATATTAAGAGCTTCAAGGGAGAATTAGAGACAATCTAGAATCTAGATTGAGGTAAAGTAAGTGCAAAGTAAAAGCTTGGCACACAGTTTTACTTTTTTAGTGTTTGATGTATAGTTTGATTTAAGAATGAGCTTCAACATTCACGAATACGCACCCGTTAAATCTTTCAAAAGCTCTAATTAGAAAGAATGCAAAACATAATCAATAATGATGGTATTTTACAGTTTTGTTTTTTCCCCCTCTGGGTTGGGGCAGGATTTCCACAAGTCATAATCAAACAAGACATGATCCCTGGGTTCCCATGATTTAAATCTCCATTAAAAAAATAAGAAAATATACAAAATCAAATATGGGACCATTTGGTGGGTCAGAGAGGGCTTACACCCGTTGAGAGAGTGAAAAAAAAAGGAGAAGAGGATTTCCAGGCTACTTTGAAAAGTAAAGAAAGAGATTAGAAAATTGTCTTTAAAGGGATGTTCAGGGATAATATGGATTGAGGTGAAACAAGCAAGGTTCAGGGATAATATGGATTGAGGTAAAATAAGTGAAAAGTAAAAGCTAGATACTCATGTTTACTTTTTTAGTGTTTAATGTATAATTTAGTTTAAGAACAAATAAATTTACAACAATGTGGTGATAAAAGAATCAAACTTCTGAGTCATTAATAGAGTTAAAAGATATTAAGAGTCAATTTTTTATTTAAATCAAATAAAAAAAATATCATATATATATATATATATATATATCATTTATAATATTTTCTAACCAAGTTTCTTTAAATTTATCTCTACCTCTCTTAACATAGGTCAAATCTAATACATCTATGATGCAAAACATAAATGCAAAAATATGATTTGATTTAGAATTTTGCACACTTATATTTTAGAGAATAATAATAAGCAAAACTTTTGTTGATTTTAAACGATAAGACAAAACTATAAGGTGATAAAACAAGTTTAGGCCAAATCATATGCGTCGGAGTTAAGATCCTAAAATAGTCAACTAATCTAACGTTGCATACATGGAAGGTTTTCAACAAAATCCCTATGATAACAGTAAGATTAGTCACCATGCAAGGATCCCTCACTCAACTCCCTAAGTTATTATGCTTTAGCGGAGGGATCAACAAGAATCTTTGCGAATAACACTATAAACCACAATTAAAAGTGAATTAGGAAGATATAAGAGTATGAGGAAAAGTTTATCCAAGGGAAACACAAATACGGAGCTTCGGTGTAGTTGCTTGGATGTTTGGAAATGAATGGACAACACGCTCCTCCTAGGGCTGCAAGTGAACTAAGCGTTTGACGAGCTACTCGTTGCTCGGTTCGATTAAAGCTCACTTGTGATCGTTTAATTAACTAAACAAACAAACTTGGACAATATTTTAAATACTCGATCCTTAAATAAACAAGCTTGAACACTAATGTGTTCGGCTCATTTATGTTCGTGAACAATAACATTTAAAGCTCGTGAACAAGCTTGACATTAGGCTCGATAAGAAGCTCGATAAAAGCTCGATTCATGTACAAGAGACATTTCACATTTGTCCATGTTTGCTTGATTGTTTGTTTAAAATATTCATGAACAAATACAAGATGAATCATAGATCACTTGTTCGTGAACGAGCTCATCTCGTAGCTCAAAAAAACTAGTTATATATGTTCATGAACTTGCTCATTTGTAGCTCAAGAATACTCATTATATATGTTCATGAACGTCCTTGTTTAATATTAAAAAAAAAATCACTAAATATATTCATGAACATGATCGATGTATTTATTTGTTAGGAGGCTTGATAAAACTTGTTTGTTAAGTTAATGAACATCTAGAAGTAGAGTTCGTTTATAGTTCGTTAAGACTTGTTTGTTTAAAGCTCGATAAGCACTAAAAGAACTAAACATGAACCGAACATGAACCAAACATGAACACTCATTAATTTAAACAAACCAAACATGAACACAAACAATAAAGCTCGAATCAAACATGAACCAAACTTGAACAAGCTGATAATAAATGAACACAAATATGAACACTCACATAATCGGTTCGGCTCGGTTCGTTTGCAGCCCTAGCTCCTCCTAGCTGTCTTGGGACAGCATTTTGGCAATCTGCAGGTCTTGGATAGCAGTTTTGATACCTGGAAGAGTCTGAGCAGCAACCTATAATGCCTAGGAAAACCCTTGCCGTTCTTAAAAGGTTGCTGGTTGGTAAACCGAAGCGAAGTTGGTGGCAAAATTTGCTGTTCGGAATTTTCTGGGCCGTATTTCTTAATGCAAAATTTCTGGACAGCTGTTGGGAACAGGTTTCTGACGGCTAGGGTTTGCTTGGAGGGGCAATTAAGTTAGCTAGGGAATAGGGAAAGGTGGCGGCTGGATTTGAGAAAGATTAAGGGAATTAATTAGATAGGGGAGATAGGGTGGGCCGGCCATGCATTGGGAGTTAATTAGGGAATTTATGATTCCTTCCAAACTTAGGTTGCTAATTGTGGAAAGAGAATTAGAGAGAAATCTCTAATCAATTTCAGATTTGAGAGGATTTGAGAGTTTCCAAAAATAAATCAATCTCATTAGGAATGAATTTCAAATTCAATTTAATTAGAATTTGAAATTTGAATTCTTTTCAAAGTTAAGATGATCTAAATTAGGAAAGTATTTAATTCTTTCATACATGAGAGGTTTTTATCTTGGAAAGCATTAAGAAGGTGGGAATGAGGGGTCAGAGCCCTCTTATAGTTGAGACATTCCCCTATTTTGGTAGGTGGCATCCCCTACCCAAATTCAAGGCCTCTCTCCTTATGTAGAAGTTAGAATTTTTTGCAACCGTTCATTTTCTTCTCATCTAATCTTCTTCTTATATTGGAGGCATTACAATATCGTAGATAGGCGGCATTCCCCTATCAAGCTTCAGTGCCCCTCTCCTTGTGTAGAAGGAGATTGTTTCCTCCTTATTCTTCTATTGCGAACTTCTTCTTACATTGAAGGCATTCCACTGTCAGAGATAGGCGACATTCCCCTATTAAGCTTCAGTACCCCTCTTGTGTAGAAGGAGATTTTTTCCTTCTTATTCTTCTCTTGTAAACTTCTTCTTATATTGGAGGCATTCCACAATCATAGATAGGCGGCATTCCCCTATCAAGCTTCAGTGTCCCTCTATTGTGTAGAAGAAGTCGCGATGAGAGGTTATCTTTTTAATAGACAACTCTTGACAGAAGAAGATCAATTGCTGCTTGTATGCGATGCTGATTTAAGAAGATCTGGCGGTAATAGTGTCCGGGAGGAGAACCAGAAGTGATGAGTAGATGGGGATAATTTCAACGCCATTTGAGTGGAAGTCTGTTGGCGATGATCGATCGAGTTGAAGCTCATCGGCAATCAACGGTCGAGTGCTAAATGAGAGAGTTCGAGGGTGCGCTGCTAGTAACAGTCGAGCGATAATCCAATGATGGCTTAAGTAAAGGACCGCCGGCAAATATCAGATGAAGGGCCGATGATCGCAGATGTCCAGTTGCATTTTGCTAAGGCAATATGCATTCATACGGAAGTGTGTCGATATTAGATATCCCTGATTCAATGAGCCAAAACAATGTGATATGTGAGTTGTCTGGCGACACATGTATAGTGTTAACTGAGTTGAGGCCTAATAAAAATCAAATTGTAATCTTTCTTTGAAGAAGAAGTTGCTAAGGCCAAAATGCATTGATGCGTAATAGAGAAGAGGTCACTTGAACCCACCAAGGATAATTGATCGTTTTGAAGTTGTTTGTTATTTGATGACTTGTAAATATGATATGGATGTACTTTTAATTTCAGCTTCTAGTGAGAATAAATTTACACTTGAACTTGATGTACAATTTTGCAATGTAACTCCAATGATATTGTATATGAAGTTGAGATTATTGTATGAGCTTGATACTTGTTTTTCATTTGAAATGAACTTGTCCTCCAAAGAAAACTAAGTTGTTTTATGCCTCTTTGAGCTTCCGTGCTCTTTGAGGTTTTTTAGCCTATTAAGATTTTTGTATGCCTGTACTTTTTGAGGTTTTTAAGCCTTCCAAGATTTTGTATTCATGTATGGAAGAAGCCGAGAGAATCCACCAAGGATGTATAACCTTTCCAAGGTTGTATGTCAGAATATTGCTCGAGGACGTTAACATATACGGAAGAGATTAAGAGAATCTGCCAAGGATGTATGACCTATCCAAGATTGTACGTCAGAGCACTGCTCAATGACATTAACTTATATGGAATAAGTCGAGATAATCCACCAACAATGTAAAACCTATCCAATGTTGTATGTCAGAGCCCTGCTCGATGACGTTAACTTGTGTGGAAGAGGTCGAGAGAATCCACTAAGGATGTAAGACCTATATGAGGTTGTATGCAGAGCTTTTGCTCGATGACGTTAACCTGTATGGAAGAGGTAGAGAAAATTCACCAATGATGTAAGACCTATCCGAGGTTGTATGTCAGAGCTCTGCTCGATGACGTTAACATGTATGAAAGAGGTTGAGAGAATCCACCAAAGATGTAAGACCTATCCAAGGTTGTCTGTCAGAGCCTTTGCTCGATGACGTTAACCTGTATGGAAGAGGTCGAGAGAATCTACCAAGGATGTAAAACATATCTGAGGTTGTACGTCAGAGCCTTTGCTCGATGACGTTAACCTATATGGAAGAGGTCGAGAGAATCCACAAATGATGTAAGGCCTATCCGAAGTTGTATGTTAGAGCATTTGCTCGATGATGTTAATCTGTGTGGAATAGGTCAAATCAGATCCCTCTCGGATCGATTTTTCCCTGATTGGGAGGGGGCGAACGCCGCGTGTATTCTGAATCAAAGGTGAAGAATGATTTATTTTTAGACTGTTACTGCCTTTTTGAGGTCGATATTAAAACCTTGCCCAAGGAGTAGAAGTCCCGTAAGGGACTGTATAAAGTTTATAATTGATTGGAAACATCCTTGCATTTGCTGTGATTTTTATAAAGTATCATCTTGATGATGAAAGCATTGGAGAATCTTTTTGACCACAGTAAGAGTCAAAGTTACCCCCAGTCTGCATCTGATTCTTATGATATTAATGCATGTCATGAAGTTGATAAGAGCGATCTTTTGAGATTGGAGCAATAATTGCGTCTAGGAGTATTCGCGGCGGTTGAGAAATATAAAATTTAATGTACCTTTATATGAAAATCTGGCACGCAATCAGATAAGAGAGAGTGTCTAGCATTTATGAGATACCAAGATTTTTACGTGGAAAAAACCCTGAAAAAGGGGGAAAAATCACAAGGGCTAACCCAGTTTGAATGAATCCACTAGTATTGCAATTGATTACAAATGAGGTCCTTCTTTGGGGAAGGTCTTAGCTTGATGTACATCTTTCAAAGAATCACTGCTGATGTGTTTGTTTGGTCTGAAGAACTATAGTCGGCGGGCGAAGTAAGTCGAAAGGACCGTAGTCGACGGGCGACGGAAGTCGGAAAGACTGTAGTCGGTGGGCGACGTAAGTCAGAAGGACCGTAGTCGGCGGGCGACGGAGATCGAAAGGATTGTAGTCTGTGGGCGACGTAAGTCAGAAGGACCGTAATCGGCGGGCGACGGAGGTCATAAAAACTGTTGTCTGGCGACGAGCAGAGGTCCACCGTCGTGTAGAACTCCGGCATGACTTGGAGTTCGGGTGAAACTCCGGCGTCACTTGGAGTTCGGGTGAAACTCCAACATCACTTGGAGGACGGGCGAAATTCCGGCGTCACTTGGAGTTCGGGTGAAACTCCCGCGTCACTTGGAGGTCGGGCGGAATTTTGGTGTCACTTAAAAGTCGGGCGGAACTCCGGCGGTGGTCGAAGAGGAGTTTCTTCCCTCCTATTCTTCTATTCTCCTCCTCTTACTTCTTGCTCCCCCCCCCCCCCCCCCCCCCCCCCCCCCCCCCCCCACCCCCTTAAGAGAGATGAGGGGTCTTTTTATAGATTTCTGGAGTGGCATGGCTCATAAATAGGAGGAACAAGGGCAAATGTGGAGTGGTTCGGATAGACGGCCGATATTGAATCCCTTGATCATGGACCGTTCTTCAGACATTTGAAGGTCTTAGTGGTGTCGGAATTCGGTGATCTTGGGCCCGTTGGATTTGTCTCCTCGAGCCACTCAATTCGACTATAAGCACATAATGTTTGGAAACTGTTTGGTAATCCAAATTGTGGATTGAACCTTCCAACAACGCTTCGGGTCTTCGATTTGGACCCATTTGGGCTCGGATTGAGTTGAATTTGGTGTTGTTGGGTTCGTATTTCTGAGACGATCAGTTCGACTGTAAGTTCGCTAAAATCGGAGTTCAGATGATCCCAGATTTAATTTTTTAAGTTTTCAACTTGATTTTTGGATTAGACCCCATTAATTTAGGAAGATAACCTTTCAATTTGAAATTCAAATTTTGAATTTTAAATTCTTTCCTAAATTAGCAAAGTCATATTTGGAAAGTTTTAAATCTCTTCCAATTTATTTTAAATTGGATTTGATTTAAGCTTCATATTCCTTAATTAAATAACTCAATTTTGAAGCTTTAAAACCCCATCAATCCTTCCCCTCCCTCTATACCACCAGCCCATTAATGGGCTTCTCCCCTAATTTTTCCTATTGAAGCCTAAACCCGGTTTGAATTTTAATTTCAAAATGTTTCCCTCCAATATCACTTAACCTGAAATTAAATTCATATTATCTAAATTCCAACCTCTCCCTAATCCAAACCCTAGCCACCCCACTAATCACCAAACCGCCACACCCTTTCCTCTCTCTACCCAAGCTACCGGCTTCCTCCTCCAACCGCCACCTTCTCTTCCCCTTTTTTCCTACTTACATTCTCTCATCTCTCACGGAAAGCATGTATGGTTGATCCTGAGGTCGACCACGGATTTGTTTTCGACGAGCAAGGACGGACGGATATTCTTGAATCTCCGTTCTTTGACATGTACTTTGGCAACGACGAGACTGTCGACAGATATATCGACCGCATCTTATACTAACTAACACTATCGATCGAGGAGCACATTCAACCGGGTCATTGGATAATCATCGGTCAACCACCACCTCCTCCACCGCTGGCTACTTCTCCATCAACAAAAGTCTTCGGCCCCCTCCTACTGGTAATCTCCTTCCTCGTATGGTTCGCCTTCCTCCGCTAAAGCCTAAGAGTGAATGAGTGAGAAATGACTCAAGGTGAACCTCTCGTTATTAAGTGATGGATTATGTTATGTATATGTGACATTTATTATTGTCTTTGAATTTTGATTGGATTGTTTGGTTAATGTAAAGAGTGCTTCTTTGCCTAAGCAAGTTAAAAAATTTTAATTCCTAATTCTTCTTTATTTGCAAACAATAATTTTATATTAGCAAGTTTTAATCAATTGTTTCTTTTTTAATTTCTCAAGTAACTCCTAATTATTTCACACCACAATCCAATTCAAATTGATTTGGATTTGATTGGAGAATTTTCCTAAAATGGAACTCTATTTTATGAAATAATTCGAATTTCAAATTTTGATTGGTTGATTGGATTGAAAGCTTTCCCAAAGTGATTTGTAGGAAAAAGGAAAGAAGTAATGGGGAGATTTGAATTTTGAAGGCAATGAGGGAGATGTGGTGGTCGGCGGCTAGGGCTAGGATTAGGATTAGGTTTTGTGGGTTTTGAAGACGTGGTGGTGAGAATTAAGTGGATCAACCCATCAAGGGGTGAGCCACTTAGGATGGCCGGCAACTGGGTGGGAAGGGGAAGAAGTGTTGGCCGGCGGTGGGGCTTGGGCTTGAAGTGGAGGCCGGCAGTTTTGGGTTTGGGAAACCCTAAACCAACGGCAAGGGGAAAGAGGAGGATGAAAGAAAGGATAGAGAACAACAAGAAAGCTAGGAACCCGGACTCTTCCAAAGTTGGTGAGTGATCTGCTTCCCTCTCTAAGGGATTCCTCTCCAAAGACTCTCCAAGCTCTCACAAGCACTCAATATGCATAAATTTCGTTATAATTCATTCCCCTCAAAAGAAACATATGAGGCTAATATATAGCCTCCTATAATGAAAGGAAATAGGACGACATTGCCCTTAAGGCGTACATCTAACAAAACCCTTAAAGGCAAAACTGGAAATGCTACTAAAACAAATACATAAAACAAATAAATAAAACAAATACATATGAAGACTCAGAAATAGATCGGTGCGATCATGGCCGAAGATCGTCAACCACGTCTCTGAAAGAATTTTCATGATCTGATGTCCGCATCAGTCTACTTTCTATTTGTGAAAAAAAAAAATCATAAGCTCTTTTATTATTCCTGAAAGCATAAGATGAGAGTGTCATAAAAATTGTTATGGTGCATTAAATAAAAAAAGTGGAGCTAGAGTTATGCATATTAAAGCATTAATAGTATAAAGCAACCAAGGGATTTCCAACATGTTCTAAACTGATTACCTATGATGCACCGACACGCCTCTTAAAGAGGGTATGCAGTGTCGGACACAGACACGTGTCCGACACGGCATTGGAGAGTCGCAATTAAAAAAATTAAAATTAAAATCGGACACACGTGTCCGGTTATTAAATGATAAAATCATTCATTCTATTTAGCCTTTTCCGCGAACTAGAAGCCCTATTTTTCCGGTCCACGAAAGAAATTTTCTAGGGCGGATCGGGAGAGCTCGCAGTAGACGCCAAATGGAGCCCACTGCCTTCGCCTCTCGTTCTCATCTTTGCTCGAGCCGAGGCCAAGGAGAGCTCGTCTTTCCCATTCCTTCATTCTTGCGTGATTTCTGCGGTCATCCGAGTCAAAGTTCGCAATCAAGGCCAAACAGAGCACCTTTTGCGCGCAAGAGAGCCAAGACCTGTAATTGGATTTCATCATTTCTTCTCTTCAAAAATCTAATGTACATGCTCGGTACCGCTCAGTACATACTCGGTACCGCTAGGTACATGCTCGATACCATTCAGTACATGCTCGGTACTGCTCAATATATGCTCGGTACAGCTAAGTACATGCTCGGTACTGCTCAGTACATGCTCTGTACCGCTAAGTACATGCTCGGTACCGCTCAGAGTTGGAAGCAATGATATTCAATGACGATGATATTGAAGGCCAAAGACCAACATCTGAATATATTTCTATCATTCCCTCTATTGAGTAATTTGACCTTCATGTTGTAATAAATAATTTTTTGCTTATATTTTGGTGGTTTGTTATGCCGGTCCAGCTTGGACCGGCTCTACCTGGACCGGCCCAGCCGGTCCAGTTCTATTCGCGACGGACGCAGAGGAGCCGCGCGGAAGAGAGAGGGAGCCAGGGAGTGGGGTCCACTTACAATTCAAACATGAGTTAAGTGTTTTTGGAGGGAGAAGGAAGGGTAGAGTAGTCCTTTTGCTTTTAATTTGAATTAGATTGTATTAGTAGGGAGTTATGAGGGGATTAGGTTTTCATCTTGATTTGGAATGAGTTTTGTCTTCTAGGTTTTCTTGCTTGGGCTCTTGGCGTTGCCGGAGATCGTTGGAGAGTTTTTCCTTCCTCTCGAATTGAAGGAAAGTTGTATCTTGCAAGTGCTTTTCATCCTTTATTGAAATAAAAGCGTTTGCATCGTTTTTCTACGTTTCTCCCTACGTTTTCTCTCAGTTTTTTCACTGTTTGAGCTGTGTTCTTGCTGCGGACAGCAGTTTACTTGGCTTAGGTATTTGATTTGGGTTAGGTTTACTTGTGCAAACGAGTATTTCCTATCAAATTGGTATCAGAGCTTGGGACAGAGGAGGTCATGGGGGAAACAGGGCGTACGGGATGGACACGAGGGCCAGGAAGCTGAAAATGCCAGTTTTCGAAGAGGGGAATGTGGATGAGTGGATCCACAAGGTGGAGAGGTATTTTGCAGTGAATGGCCTGATGGAGGAGGAGAGATTGATGGCGGCTAGTATGTGCTTGGAAGGGGCGGCTTTTGCCTGGTTCAAGTACATGGATAAGTGGGATCCGGTAAGGACTTGGAGGGATTTCAAGGAAGCTATCAGGGAGAGATTCAGGGGGAGCAGCCCATGGGAGATCTCCGAGCAGTTCTATGCCCTCACTCAGGAGGGAACAGTGGAGGAATACAGAAAGAAATTTGAGAGTCTGGTGGGAGACATGGAGGGCTTATCGAACAGCACGTTGGGGGGGAACTTCATGAAGGGGCTCAAGCCAGAAATTAGAGATGCTGTGAAGGTCATGAGACCGAGAGACCTGAGGGAGGCAATGGAGTTGGCTCAGCTGGTGGAGAACCAGAAGACCAACGCTCGAAGTTGGAGGAACAACCACTCAGGAGGTCCCACCAGGACCACTACCACTTACTTGGCTCCAAAAGGGCCAAGCCCTAGTGTCCCTAGAGAGAGTGGAAAGGAGAAGAGCGGAGTGACTAGAACTGCAGGAAGCTTTAAGAAATTGACTGAGGAGGAGATGCAGGAGAAGAGGGCCAAGGGCCTTTGTTTCAGATGTGAGGAGAAGTTTGTTCCAGGGCAGGGCATAGATGCAAGGATCGCGCTCTTCGGGCTCTCACCGTCTATATAGACGAGGCGCCTGAGGAGGGTGATGATTCTGAGGAGGAGCAGAGTGACCCCCAGTTGGAGGTGGCCGAGGTATCCCTCAATTCAGTGATGGGATTTACTCCTAGTCATACTATGAAGGTGAAGGGGAAGATCCATGGGAGGGAGGTAGTAGTACTGATCGATAGTGGGGCAACCCACAATTTCATATCCACCCCCAGGTGGCGGAGGAGCTGGGGATAGAGCCTACTGAGACAGGCAGTTATGGGGTGATGATGGGGACAGGAAAGATTGAGTCTAGCACGGGGATCTGCAAGGGAGTGGAGATGAGCCTACAGGAGATCAGGGTGGTAGAGGATTTCCTACCCCTGAGGTTGGGTAGCACCGATGTCATTTTGGGCATGAAATGGCTACAGACCTTGGGTGAAACCAAGGTGAACTGGGGAACCATGGTGATGGAACTGATGGTAGAAGGCAGAGGGGGTGAAGCTGAGGGGGGAACCAGGTTTGTCCAGAGCTGGAGTGTCACTCAGGTCGATGGTGAAAATTATCCATGAGGAAGGAGGAGGTTTCCTGGTGGAGTTGCAGAGCTTGGAGGATCAACAGCAGGGGGAAGAAAAACACATTCCTGCGTTGGTTCAGCCCTTTCTACAGGAGTTCGAGGATGTGTTCCAACCTCCGGTGGGACTCCCACCTGACAGAGAGCGGGAGCATCAGATCATCCTGAAAGAGGGAGTCTCCCCTATCAGTGTGAGACCTTACAGATACCCTCAGGTGCAAAAAGATGAGATTGAGAAATTGGTGGGGGAAATGCTAGAAGGGGGGATCATTCAGCCCAGTGTGAGCCCTTTCTCTAGCCCAGTTCTGCTGGTGAAAAAGAAGGATGGGAGTTGGAGGTTCTGTGTTGACTACAGAGCTCTCAACAAAGAGACAGTGCCTGATAAGTTTCCCATCCCTGTTATTGACGAGTTGATGGATGAGCTGCATGGAGCTGCTTTGTTCACCAAAATTGATCTGAAGTCAGGCTATCATCAGATCAGGATGAGGAAGGAAGATGTGCAGAAGACAGCCTTCAGGACTCATGAGGGCCACTACGAGTTTCTGGTGATGCCTTTTGGCCTCACCAATGCACCAGCCACATTCCAGGCATTGATGAACCAAATTTTCAAGCCACACCTTCGCAGGTTTGTGTTGGTATTTTTTGATGACATTCTCATCTATAGCAGAACTGAGGAGGAACACCTGGAGCACCTGAGAGTGGTGTTGGGGGTGCTGAGGGAGCATCAGCTGAAGGCTAATTTCAAGAAGTGCGACTTTGCTCAGGCACAAGTGGAGTATCTGGGACACGTGATATCCCAGGAGGGAGTGGCTGCGGATCAGTCCAAGATAGAGGCAATGCTGGCCTGGCCTCAACCCAAGACCTTGAAGGGGCTCAGAGGATTTTTGGGACTGACCGGCTACTACAGGAGGTTCGTGAGAGGATACAGCACCATAGCTGGACCACTGACAGAGCTGCTGAAGAAGGATAATTTTGTATGGGGGGAAGCAGCTTCTGAGGCTTTTGAGAAGCTGAAGAAGGCCATGACGACGGTGCCAGTGCTTGCTCTGCCAGACTTCAATCAGGTGTTTGTGTTGGAGACAGATGCTTCAGGCTATGGATTGGGAGCAGTGTTGATGCAGAACCATAGAGCCATAGCTTACTTCAGTCAGATACTGTCATCCCGGGCTAGGCTGAAGTCAGTATATGAGAGAGAGCTGATGGCTATTGTATTGGCCATCCAAAAGTGGAGACCTTATTTATTGGGCAGACATTTTATTGTCAGAACTGATCAGAGAAGCCTGAAGTACTTGTTGGAACAGAGGATGGTCACAGAAGAGCATCAGAGGTGGTTATCCAAGCTGTTGGGATATGATTTTGAGATCCACTATCGGCCAGGGCTAGAAAATAAGGCAGCGGATGCCTTATCACGCTGTATGGAGGAGTTCCAGGGGATGGCGGTATCAGTACCTGTTCTGATAGATTGGGGAGCCATCAAAGAGGAGAGCATCCAGAATGAGGAGCTAAGGAGAATTAAAGAGGAGGTGCTATCAGATGAGAACAGCCACCCAGGCTACTCAGTGGTGGGAGAAAGACTGTACTATCAGGGAAGGAGTGTGATCCCTAAGTCTTCCATTCATATTCCCCAACTGCTACAGGAGTTTCATGGGAGTGCCATAGGTGGGGCATTCAGGAGTGCAGAAAACTTATAGTCGAATTGCTGCTGAATTGTACTGGAAAGGGATGAGGAAAGACATAGAGGAGATGGTGGCTAAGTGTGACACCTGCCAGCGGAACAAGTACATGACGATGGCACCAGGGAGATTATTACTACAGCCTCTGGCCCTACCAGAGAAGGTTTGGGAAGAGATTACTATGGATTTTATTGATGGGCTTCCAAAATCAGAAGGGTACACGGTCATATTTGTAGTGGTTGACAGATTGAGCAAATATGCTCATTTCATTCCCTTGAGACACCCATACACTGCAGTATCAGTAGCAACAGCTTTTGTGAGAGAGAGATAGTCCGCCTGCATGGGGTACCTGAGTCTATTGTTTCTGATAGGGACAAGGTGTTCCTGAGCCATTTTTTGGAGGAGTTATTTAGAATGCAGGGCACAGTGTTGAAGAGAAGCACAGCATATCATCCACAGACTGATGGGCAGACGGAGGTGGTGAATAGAAGCTTGGAGACATACTTGAGATGCTTTGTGTCTGAGACATCGAAGCAGTGGGCCAAATGGCTGGCCTGGGCAGAATACTGGTACAACACCTCCTATCACTCGGCTACCAAGATGACACCTTTTAAGGTGTTATATGGAAGAGACCCCCCACACCTGGTACACTACAGCCATAGGAGTACCCCTGTATCTGCAGTGGATCAGCACTTGAAGGAAAGAGATCAAGTGTTGGACGAGCTCAAGAGGCATCTTCTCAGAGCCCAACAGATTATGAAGAGACAGGCGGACAGTAAAAGGAGGGATATACAGTTTGGAGTGGGAGACAAGGTCTACTTGAAGCTCCGACCTTACAGACAGAGGACTATAGCCCAAAGGGAGAAATGAGAAGCTAGCAGCGAGATATTTTGGCCCTTTCGAAGTGGAGGAGAAAATCGGGGAGGAGGCATACAGATTGAGGCTTCCTCCAACAGCCAGAATACATCCCGTTTTTCATGTATCACAGTTGAGGAAAGTGGTGGGGGAGCATGCAGTAAGCCCAGAGCTGCCCAGCACATTGAGGGAAGACATGGAAGTGACACTGGAGCCTCTAGCGGTAGAAGGAGTGCGCATCAATGAAAAGGGGGAAAAAGGAAGTGAAAATTAGGTGGAGCGGCCTCCCAGATTATGAGGCCACATGGGAGCCATTGGAGAGGATTGCAGTGCAGTTTCCTGCCTTCCACCTTGAGGACAAGGAGGTACTTTGGGAGGGGGGTAATGTTATGCCGGTCCAGCTTGGACCGGCTCTACCTGGACCGGCCCAGCCGGTCCAGTTCTATTCGCGACGGACGCAGAGGAGCCGCGCGGAAGAGAGAGGGAGCCAGGGAGTGGGGTCCACTTGCAATTCAAACATGGGTTTAGTGTTTTTGGAGGGAGAAGGAAGGGTAGAGTAGTCCTTTTGCTTTTAATTTGAATTAGATTGTATTAGTAGGGAGTTATGAGGGGATTAGGTTTTCATCTTGATTTGGAATGAGTTTTGTCTTCTAGGTTTTCTTGCTTGGGCTCTTGGCGTTGCCGGAGATCGTTGGAGAGTTTTTCCTTCCTCTCGAATTGAAGGAAAGTTGTATCTTGCAAGTGCTTTTCATCCTTTATTGAAATAAAAGCGTTTGCATCGTTTTTCTACGTTTCTCCCTACGTTTTCTCTCAGTTTTTTCACTGTTTGAGCTGTGTTCTTGCTGCGGACAGCAGTTTACTTGGCTTAGGTATTTGATTTGGGTTAGGTTTACTTGTGCAAACGAGTATTTCCTATCATGGTTGTATTAGATATTTTGTACTAAACATCTTTATGTTATAAGCTAAACAAGTTATCATGAAATTGATTTATTATTACTTGTCATTTTTACTATAATGTCATCTTAATTTCTATATATATTATATTAAAAAATTATTATGTCGTGTCCACGCCGCACCCGTGTCCTATATTTTTAAAAAATTGCCATGTCCCGTGTCCGTGTCCGTGTCCGTGTCGTGTCGTGTCCGTGTCGCCGTGTCGCCGTGTCGCCGTGTCCGTGTCGGTGCATCATAGCTGATTACAGACACTTACAGATGACATTCAAAGGGAGGGACCCTCGATGCAACAAATAAAAGATTACAAGAATAGACAAAAATTTTAAAAAATAAATACTTATGATTAGCAAAATAAAAGCTGCATATATGACATGCATTGTTTAATATTTTAATATTAATAATTATCAATCAATATTCTTAAAAAATAAAGCATACTTGCTTGTGATCAATTTAAGTATCTTAATCTATTATATAGAAGAATACTTGAATCAATAGCATAAAAGAGATAAGATATACATGAAAATATAATTAATAGAGTTAAGATGCACCAAATAATGTTAGAATGTCTTGGGATCTCAATCCTAAAGCACACATTATATCTAATTCCTAGGAGGAAAAAAATGTAAAACACTAAAATTTGATTTATATAGTGCAACACAATTTCCATTTATAACAAATAAATCACACAAATATAATGGACAACAACAACTACATCAAACAGTGACGGAGCTAGAAATTTCTTATAACGGGGGCCAATTTAACTTTTTAAATGGAATGATGGGTGTCTACCATTCAGGTAGTCTGATAAGATGGTAAAGAGAGTAGTATAAGATTAAGTAAAATGTGTTTAAAGGCAACATGAGTGTGAAAATTGCTCTTAAGCTTTACATTTTAAAAATTGAAACGCCCATTAGTTTTTGTTTTTGCAGAAAGCAAATGATGATAAGCTTCAGAAGCTGATAGCAGAACTTTAGGGGTAGGTTCAAATATTCATCTTGAGATAATGTACTGAAAAAATAGAAGTTACATCACTAATCCTAATCTACTTATGCAACACATCTATATGTGCTCTCAAAATTCAGTCACTCTATTTGATTGCTAAATAATCAAAAGAAAAAAATTCAGTAACTTCTTCAGTAAAACTGTAAAAGCATGATCCAGCGAAGAGGGTAAACCCCATAATTTTGATGTTACGTACAGGATCAATGTGTGTTTAATATAGCCTAAATTGGCAATTTAACATTCTAATTTTCAGAATTCGGATGGGGGCACGTGCCCCCCATTCTTGTCATTTAATGGCCAACATTATGCACCATAAAGCATGCAGGTCTCGCCACCTTTTTATAGAATTTTCCCCTAAGTTTGAGGGGTAATTTTCTATCACACAACAGACCTGATGCATTCCTCCACTTCAACCATCCAACTTGAATTCTACTAATAATATCCCCCATCTATTTCACCATCACTTTGAACAACTGGCCCGACATATGTAAAACGTATTACTATTATTTGACTTCATTTCCTAAAGTCACAGTCCCCACTAGATTTATTACTATTAAAATTACACTCCATGTATTTAGTTTTAGATCTACTCAAATAAAAACATTATACTCTAAGATTGACCTCCATAGTTTAAGTTTATCTTCAACTCCCTCTCTAGTCTTATCAATAAGAAGAATATCATCAGCAAAAAGCATACACCATAATACATCATCTTACAAATGTCTAGTAAGAACATCCATGACTAAAGCAAAAAGATATGGGCTTAAAATTGATCCTTGATATAATCCAATAGAAATTGGAAAATACTTGATAAAATCACTTTATGTTTGAACACAAGTAACAGCTCTTGCAACATATTCTTAAAAACTTGAATATAAGCATTATTATCCCCTTTCTTTTATAGAATTCTCCATAGCATTTCTCTTGTAACTTTATCATATGTTTTTTTTTAATCAATAAATATCATATGTAGATCCTCCTTATTCTCTCTATACTTCTCCATCAAACCTATCAATAAATGTATAGCTTCCATATTAGACCTCTCCAAATTGATTTTTAGAAACATTAGTATTACATCGTAACATATTCTCGATAAAACTGTCCCATAGTTTTAAAGTATGGCACAACTTAATTAATCTATAATTCGTACACTCTTGAGCCTCACTTTTATTCTTAAAAATATGAATCAACACACTCCTCCACTCATCTTGCATCTTTTTAATCCTCAAAATAATATTGAAAAGTTTCATAAGACAAGAAATTTCATCTCCTAAACAATTCCACACATCTTTAAAATATCATCAAGTTCAATAACATTTTTATACTTCATTTTCTTTAAAGTTTCTCTAACTTCAGTTTTGCTAATACATCAATAAAAATAACAATCTTTATTTTCATTTAGTGTTACTAAGGTTACTAAAATTAATTGTATTCAAGGAATAATTTTACAATCTTTGTAATCTAATCGATCTATTTTTCTTATAAGAAAATAATAAATCTGAGTTTTACAATATCCATTCTTATAAATGATGAGATGTTTTTTCTCAAGGTATTAGCAATTACAAAATCATAACCTAGAGTGAAATCTAATATGGTCATACCACCTTCATTAGTCACTCCAAACTCATATCCGTCATGAATGTTTTTAAAATCCTCTACCTCTCTACAAAAATATCGATTTAAATCTCCTCCAATAAAATCATATGTTAAGCAAAATCTAATATTTGACATCAATTAAATGATACCATGTTAAAGAAGATAATAATAAGATTAAAAGGAAATGAGGATTGGAAAGAAAAAAGTGTTGATGAGAAGAGCAATGTCTAAATAGTAAGATTGAAAAGAAAATACAAGTAATGTGAACTGCGATTGGCTAATGGTGTGTTGTAGAAAATGCATCGAGGGCTAAAATGACATCGACTGCAAGCGAGTTGAGAGAGAGAGGATTTGCTCAACTCTAATTCACATGCAAGCATGCTCTGCTTTTTACACATATGTTTTAAAAAAGATGGGTCACGCGCAATACCAGAACACTCAAAGATAGTGATCACCAATGACCATCACATCAACACTATTATTGGGCTAAGAAGAAGCACTTACCTCCTAATGCTCAAACTCTATACATAATTTTAAAGATGCACTACCATAGACACAACTCTCATAACCTCGTATTTTAGAGTTTGAAAGTGACTTAAATGCGAAATGATACGAGAAAAATGAAAATAAAAGACAAAAAATAACCTAACTTGATAAATAAATATATAATATATGAGTTTTTTTTTTTTTCAAACAAGTTGTATTCCGGAGGTGCACGGATTGAGCCTATATTCTATTTACTTAAAAAAAATATGTTTAAGTAGTGAATAGAATAATAACTTAGGTGTCAGTCCATTTGTTAGAGTTATAGGCTCTTTTTATATAATGGAATACGATTCACTTTCAAGATGTCTTTTTTCTAGTTTCTGCAATTAGAATTCTATTGATTTTTCAATTCATTGTTCAAATTGCACTTTTACATTTGCATAAAGAGAACCTTTGCATTGCTTCAAGTGAGAAGAGTTGTCTAAATTTATAAGAAAGTTCATTCCACCTACCTCAATCCATGCACCTCTTTCTTTGTCCGATCAAATTCTTTCCCTCCACACGGTTAATATCTAAAAGAGACATACAAAGAAAAGCATAAGTAACTAATTCCTATACAATATCCTAAACTCTAATTCTAAAGTAATAAAAGGGTTCTTTCTAATATCATGTTTATGTTCCTATTCAAACCCTCCACACCAATTCGTGATATCTCTCAAACACATTCTCTTTCAATTAGGATTTAGCCAAAATTGATTGGTTTTAGATACAAATTAATAATAACTTGGTTGAGGTCCGTCTCGCCTCACTAGAATGAGGCTTACGCCTCACGCTATATATATTAAAACTTACATAAATCTTATGATGGAATTTCAAAAACTTCTGGATAGGAATCCTACATCAAGGACGGTCTCTTTGGGCTTTTCCTTAGAAAAAAACTGGTGCTTGGAGGAAATGGAAATGACAAGCCGTGATCCTTTTGTTCAAATAACAATTAAGGTGAAGCACACTTTTTTTGGGATCGTCTACAAAATGTTTTATATATATAAATCTAAATATATATATATATATATATATATATATATATATATATATATATGAGTACTATAGAAATAATTAAACAAGTTGTAATTTAAAAAAAAAAGTTAAAAACCTAAGAGCAACCACCAAGCATAATACTAACTTTTAATAAATTATTTGTTGAACAAACAAGATGTTTGTGAATGTAAATCAGCAGGTTTTGGACTAAGCTCAAGCTTGATTCATTAAACATATGTGCCCTAAAAAAACGTTTAAAAATATTCAATAGTTAACTTCAATGAGCATTAATCGAGATGACTTCATGTTGTTCATTCAGTGCATTGGCTAACTTATAACCCTACTTTCATGTGTAGAATGAAAAAGCATGTTTATAGATTTATAGTGACACGTTTGAGTATTTTTTGTAAAAAAATCTAGAACAAGATCAGAAAATCTAGAATTGTCCCCATTGATCATTTTTTTTTAACATTTAAATCCATTAATAACATCATAGTTAAGTGATCATTGAGTTATTAGATTTGTTTCAATGTGATGCACTATTTATCTTTTCGCAACAAAAAATATAGATAGTGGTAGAATATATTCATCAATGGGTACAAAATACACAAATTAAACAGACAAATAAAATTAGTGTAAAAAAGTTAGCAAGAGAAAATAATAGATCTAAGATAACATTTCTAGAAGTTGCTTAAAAATATTCAAACTAACAATATAATACCTCAAGCAACAGTAGGCAAGAAAGAATTAAAAATGTTAATTCATAAAGCAAGAAAGGATAAAGCTAATCATGATGAAGATGGCTATTGGGTGTGCAGCAAAATTAGCTAAAAGTAAAATTTTACTGTATTTCCAAATACCCTAAATCTTCAATTTTTTTTGCAAAGTAGGTGTAGCCAATTGGTTACAACTACTTCACAACATAAAAAAAAAAAAATGAAGGAAGCAATTACAACACCCCTTTTAATCTCATTTCACTTTAAACAGACAAAAGCAATCTCAATCTTCTTTCCATCAATTATTTGTAGCGACCTTACAAACTAGATAGCTTGTAAAAGAGTATATCTTCGCATGATTAAGCTCACAATAACAAATCCTAGAGAAAATCACCAGATAACATCATCACTCATCAGAGGAAACCTAAGTAACAGTTCAAAAAGGGTCAACATCACACATCTATGGATAACACCATCGATAGTCAGATCGAAATTAAGTCACAGATCAAAGGGGGATATAAATGACAAATCATTCTTGCACCATGAAAAATTTCTCAATTCATGCATCTTGGTTACAATTGTCTTCGACTTTAATGTAACAAAATTCTTCATTTTGAACTTCACCTCTCTTAACCATGTCTTCTAATATATAACTTCCTCATTTTTGTGATAAGTCGTTGTTAGCTCTTCTTGTCCTCCAGCAATAAAATTTTTTCCATTTTTTTGCCCTCATGCATTTTTAATGTATAATCTCAAATTAGAAAAGCTTATGCTATAAATACCAAGGTTGTGAAAAACGGACCGGACAACGAACTAGAAGAATGAGAGATTCAAGATTCAACCGGTCAAAGCTAGGGTCGAACTGGATGATGTAATAAATAATAATATTATTAAAAATTAATAACATTAATAGAATAATTACGGGAATCTAACCTCAAACCATAAAATTCTAAGAATTTAAAACAATATAAATTTTAATAGATTATCTCTCAATATAACTAAATTAAATTGAAATAATGAATATATTATAATATAATTATAATTTATAAAATATATATTTTAATTATATTATATTTATGAATATCTAATAATTTAATTATAATTAATTTTTACATTTAATTATAATTATAATAAATGAGATTCTTATAATATACATTATAACAAATTAAAAATTTTAATATAATATATAAATTTATAATATTAAATTTACAAATGTGTAATAAGAATAATATTTAATATAATATATAAATTTATATAATATACAATATAACAAATTTATATATTATAAATTTATAATACAAATTAAAAAAACTTTACACCCAACCAACCCAAATTTGTGGCCCAACCAGCCCAAATTCGTGGCCTAACCAACCCAAAGTCTCAAATTAATGGTCCAATAAAGCTCAAACTCACATTCAAGCTCATATAGCATTCAGGTAACTTTTTTAGTACCACATCATAAAAAAGTATGAGATGGTTGCCTTTTAACTCTTATATAGTTTTCTCTTATCTAACAAAGCTTATTTTATGAGATGACATCCATATTATGGTATTAAAAATCTCATTATTTAATAAAAATTTATTTTTTAAAAAATGTAATAAAGTAAAATATATTGTTTATATTTTATTTAAAAATAAAAAAAATTTAAAACCGACCGGTTCTTTGGAACTTGGACCGGTTCGCCGTTTCACTGGTTGAACCGCCGGTTCAGGCCGGTTCTCTGCAAAGCCAGTTTTTAAACTGGACCAGGTTGGACAACTGGCTGGTTCAACCGTGAACCAGCCAGTCTGGTCCGATTTTTAAAACCTTGAAAAATACTTTAAAACAAAATTTAATTAAAATTAATTTTGATCAAAATAGAGAATTAAATATCATGCAATATTTTCATCCAAAGGTTGCATAAATATGATTACTAAAATAAGTACAATTAAATCTAATTACCAAGGTTTTTAAAAATCGGACCGGACCGACCGGTACAACCGTGAACCGTCAGTTGTCCTATCCGATCCAGTTTAAAACCGCTTCGCAGAGAACCGACATGAACCGGACTGAACCGGCAATTCAACCGGTGAAACCGACGAACCGGTCCAGGTTCGCAGGTCGGTTTTAATTTTTTTTATTTTAAGTAAAATATAAAAATATATTTTACTTTATTACATTTTTTTTTAAATAAATTTTTTTTATTAAATATTAAGACTTCTAATACCATAATATATGAATGTCATCTCATAAAATAAGTTTTATTAGAAAAGAGGGAACTATATAAAAAAAAAAGCTAAAAGGCAACCATCTCATACTCCCTCATGAGTCATAATGTGGGACAAAAAAAGTTGCATGAATGTCATATGAGCTTGAATGTGAGTTTGAGCTTTATTGGGTCATTAATTTGGGTTGGTTTGGCCACAAATTTGGGCTAGTTGGGCCACAAATTTGGGCTGATTGGGTGCAAAGTTTTTAATTTGTATTATAAATTTATATATTATATTAAATATTATTCTTACACATTTATAAATTTAATATTATAAGTTTATATACTAAATTAAAATTTTTAATTTGTTATACTGTATATTATAAGAATCTCATTTATTATAACTATAATTAAATGTAAAAATTAATTATAATTAAATTATTAGATATTTATAAATATAATATAATTAAATTATGTCTTATAAATTATAGTTATATTAGAATATATTCATCATTTCAATTTAAGTTAATTATACTGAGAGATAATATATTAAAATTATATAATTTAAATTCTTAAAAGTATAAAATTTGAGGTTAGACTGCCGTAATTATTCTATTAATGTTATTAATTTTTAATAATATTATTATTTATTACATCACTCGTTCAACCTCGGTTCGACCGGATCGAACCTTGAACCTCTCATTCTTCTGGTTCGTTGTCGGGTATGGTTTTCACAACCTTGCTAATTACTTGAGAGTCAAGTGGTTGATCGTAACAACAAATATCTAAGAGTGAAAAATGTGATAATTACAGGCTTTTATAACATTAATAATGAATGAAAAGCGAAATTTGCATAAAAAGGAATAAACAACACGTTGAATAAGAACATAGTGGTAAAGGGGGAATGTTGAGGGCTCATGCAAGATGAATAAGTTGAGGGAGTTTACTCGAACATAATGAAACCGTGGGATTAATAGCTCTTAAACAGATAAACAACTGCAGTTAAACCATTAAAAAAAATTAAAAAAAAACTGCAGTTAAACCATTAATGAATTCCCATGCTGAAGTAAAATCAACAAAGTGTCATTTGCACCCAAATTGGAATTTTAAAAAGTTGCAAAACAAATTCAAATATCATAGAGAAAACATTGAAAAGCAATAATGATTAAAAGATTGAATACATACAAAGAGAGAGCCGAGAAAATGTATTAAAATATTTGATTATTCATTAGTGAGGGTACTACGGGTCCATATTCTAGCCCGCGTGTAGACATTGGAAGTGGACCAAGTGGTCATGTGGGTTTCACTTAATGATTGCTTGGCAATCAAAGTAAGAAGCAACTTCAAGATGGTGGTGTTAACTAATTTCAGCTCCTTAATTCCCTGTTGGAATTCCATGTCCAGTGAAAACACTACAACAACAACAACAACAACATCAAGCCTTTATCCCACTACGTGGGGTCGGCTACATGAATCCTTTTTCTCCATTGTGTCCTATTAAAAGTCAAATTCTCGTTTAAATCTAATAAAGAAAGGTCATTCCTAATATTTTCTAACCAAGTCTTTTTAGGTCTACCCCTACCTTTCTTAACATAAGTCAAATCTAATACCTCTACTCTCCTAACCGGGTCATCGCAAGGCCGCCGTTTTATGTGACCAAACCATCTAAGGCGACTTTCTCTAATCTTATCCAGTGAAAACACTGAATAACAGAAAACATTAAAGCAACTAAATTAGGTTCAATGGCCACCCCATAGCACTTGCTGGGAGATAGAGTATCAGGTTTTCCAATTACTTCTCTTTCTTTTTTGGGCACAGTTTTATTTTTTTTCTCTCTCGATTGGCCATGGAAAGCTTTTTATTAGGAGTAATTTATTCCACAAGTTGACTTCTCAACTTCTACGGTCTTATCCTCACCCGCTCAAATTGCCTCTCTGATCCTTCATTCCATCAAGTGAAAAGATGCAGTTCTCCCTCCTATTTTTTACAGAATTGCTAATCTTCCCATTTCACTCACAAGGGCCCAATTGAGCTAAAAATCAATTGAAAGTGGGCATAAGCAATGCCCAAACCATCCAAATTAATCATAAGACACAGAAGAACAGTTGCTACAACGTTATCAACTTAAATAAACATAGTAATCTAGTATAACAATTACAATATAATTATATAATGTTGGTTCAAATTTCACCAAAAACATATTGAACACTATTCAACAAACAGGATTACATATATAATACATATTATTTTGTTATGTGTAATAGGGATAATGTAAAGTATACAATATAACCTATTATCAATTATTATATTGAATATCTTATGTATTATATTCTATACTATCAAGTGCTAGATGTTATGGAACTTTTTAATTTATTTCTTCCCCAACTCCCACTTCCAAAAGAAGAAAATGTGACCTTACCCCACAAAGGAGATAACCACATAAATCCCAATAAGAATGGCATATCAGCCAAGTTCAAATAGCTTAATTCAAAATTATGGTAATAAATCATATCTTAAAATTGCAGTTATATTTCCATTTTGCAATAAGGATTCATTTCCATATATATTAAGTTTATTTGACGTGGAAAGGGTTCAAAATAATGGACTTCTATCTTCCATTCATGTCAACAAAGGTTCTTCACCACATCATCAAGCTAGACCATGAAACGTCTATACTTTCAAAACCATCAAATATACATCAAAAAAAAAGCTGCAGCTATAGCCACTTGACTAAGTTAACAAAATTTAAGAAGATCTGCTTAAATCAAAATAAAACATAATACTCTAGAAGACAAAACATCAAATATAACATAAAAAATAAGCTATTTGCAGCTATATTAAAATGAATTATAGAAAAAGTTTAAGCAGTCCTTCAATCAAAATTAAACACAATAACATAGACAGTAAAAATCATTACTTTAAAACATATCTTATGTGTAAAATACAATTATCGGTTAATTTAAGTTTAACATTGCCAAATCAATACCAACGCTTGTGTTCACAAAACTAGCAATATGCGAACCCTAGATTGTTCTTCTCTACCAATTGCTACATAATTCAGATAGAGTTTAAAGTGCGGTGACCAATCCAAGTTACTCACATGTTATAGGTTCAACATATACAAATAGCAGTTACAAATCAGATGTTATAAAATCAAAAACTTTAAGAAAAAATAATTTATGACATAAATCAACTGATTATGAAATGAAATACGAGTGAATTAAAATTACTTGACAAACCTTTTCCCCTGTGCCGTGATGCTCTTTTTCTAGGAAGGAATCCAAGAGAACCATGTCTAGGGTGCTCGAATTTACGATGAGACATACTGTCTTTGTTACTCTTATTCTGTAAAACTACTCAGAAGAAAAGTTCATTAAATAAAATGCATAATTGTAATTCCATAGTTTTGCTACAGGGCCTTCAAGGGAAATACATGAGAATGTTACAATTAACTCAATTTGGAAGGAGGCTTAAAAAGAACAGTTTGTTACAGAATCGAGTTAATTTGGCATAATGTTAAGGTTAAGAGTCCAACTATTAGAAAAGAAATCAAAGTTACCAATTGCAGCTAAGATAAAGGCTACATGCAAGCAAAACATTAAAGCTTCTAGCAGAACAAACCTTAAAATGAAACAGAGAACCAGATAGACAAAAACAATAAATTTAAGTTAAAAAAATCATTTAGGATCTCTGCAAATAGTTCATCATGTGAATTTTGTAAAGAAAATAGGGCTGATTACTTAGAAACAGGCTTGTTTAAAACATAAATCATAAAGTAACTTGCATCAACCTTTTTGTTCAAATCTAACATTGGAAAAGTACTTTGCATAAAGATTTTAGATTCAGATTAAGTTTTCAGTTTTCACACAGAACCAAATGCACAGGTCTAAGCTTGCTGCACAGCTAAGTAGTTAGCTTTGAAATATTGGTAAGAATCTATGATGCACAAATACGATATTTTAAAAAAATATTAAAAATTGTTTCGTAATCACAAAAATAAAAACAAATATAAAAGAAAAATAATCATACGATATTAAATTTATTACAATTGCTCGTAAAATAAACAATATAGTTGAACTTATTACATGCCTTGAACTCAATTATAGAGGCAATATTCACAAGTTAATAGAGGTTGTTAGTCTAAAGTAGAGAAAATTCACTCTTTTATAAGAAAAACTAATAATTAAAGTAATAGAAAAATAAAGCATAATAAGAAAATTAAAGTTAACATTAAGTAAAACTTAAGTTATTTAAATAATATATTTACAAATAAAAGAGAGTAGACCTTTAACTAAAGATGTTTGTGGAATGTACTTCTAAATTTAAATTTATCATTCAAGACAAGTGTGTTGATACATGAAACTATTACATTTCTTTTATTTCTTTAAATTGGACAAGTAGAAGACTTTCTTGACAAATGTCAGCCGCATGAATGTATCATACCATGTCCTGCGCAACAAGCTTTATTATTAAAGAATGTAAGTGTATCATACGTGACAATGTACCACCTATTCAAGCAATCTCACAATCTTTAATAGTACATGAATAGATAAACATGATATAAAGCTCGTAATCTATATCACGTATTAATGAACAGCATAAACCACCAGATCTGATGTAAATGGCAAAAAGAACCTCGACAACCAAAGGCCTATGGCAACAATGGATGCCAATTCTCTTGCTCAATGGTTTTCCTTCCTAATACCCATTTCAGGGTTTCGGTGAAGAAAGAGCATTTTCGAGACTCCAGCCTTGATTCATTTTCGGATCTTTTTGCGAGGACTCGTTGGCCATTATCAGAAATAGGTAGCACGCTTGAATTCAAAAGAACGCCAGTTATTTTCTAGGTGTTTGCTTAGATATCAGGGGAAATGGAAAACTAATTTGGAGCACAAAAAAAAAGAAGAAAAACATAAAGCTACAGAGCACTCAGACAAGAGAATTATGACAAGAAAAACTGTAAATCGGGATTAAAGATCATCGCTTAGGAGCGGAACGGCCACGAAAATTCATCATAAAACATCCTCTTACACGATTCAGGGAGGAAAAAAATACCAATGGCTCTCCAGATAATGGAAAAATAAATAAATTTACATCTTACATAATGTATACAAACGATCGATTTACAGCTGAAAGCCAAACATATCTGCTACTGCTGGAGAAAGTGTTAGGAAATCGTAATGCTTTACCTCCTTCGCCGAAAGATTGAGGAAAGCAGAGCCGAATGCAAGGAGACCAAAGATCCGCGGAAAACCCTAATCAGCGGAAGAGCTTTAATAGTGCTCATACTGAAAAATGAAACGGTGGATTTTGGTCCTGATGAAATGAAGACCATGGGCTAGCGGACTGCGATTAATGATAAGTGTCACGGGCTGGCTTTTTAAGTCTATGAAAAGGGCCATTTGCTGGTAACCATAAATGATTTGAAATTGAGATCTAATTCATTTGATTTATTATTTGAATTGAATTAGGGTCTAAAATTCTGATCTGAATAATTTTTGTATCGAGTTTGAATTGACACAAATATCAAAAATTAATTCGATTATTATTTTGATTTGATTTTAATGAGTTATATTCATATCATAAGTATCATATTTGAGTTAAAAATGTTCATGTTGATATAAAAAAATTACACATTCATATTTGGGTCAAAAAATTACATATTCTACATTTAGAATATTCTATACCTAAAACTCGTCAAAACTAAATCAATATCATGCTTTTATCCCACTACATGGGGTCAGGTACATGAATTCTTTTTTCTCCATTATGTCTTGTTAAGAGTCAAATTCACGATTAAATCTAATAAAAAAAAAGTCATTTCTAATATTTATTAAGCAAGTTTTTTAGGTCTTCCTCTACCTTTTTTTAACTTAAGTCAAATCTAATACATCAACTCTCTTAACAAGGTCATCAAAAGGCCGTCATTTTACATGACCAAACCATCTACTACAACTCTCTCTAATCTTATCTATCACTAGAGCTACTCCAACTTTGTCACAAATATGCTCATTTTATATTCTTGTCTCTAAGAGTAAATCCACTCATCCACCTGAGCATCCTCATATCAGCAACATTTAATTTAATATTATGATTCTCTTTTAATGGCCAATCATGCTATGCATAAACGCATTGCTCAATTTAAAATTATTTTCACTTAAGTTTGAATGGTACTTTTCTACCACACAACAAACCAGAAGCACTCCTCCACTTCCATCCAACTTGAATTCTCTTAATAATATCCCCATCTATTTCACCATTATTATGAACAATAGACCCAAAAATATCTAAAACGAGTACCCTTATTAATAACTTTAATTGCTCAAAGCATAACCCCCTACTAGATCTATAACTACTAAAACTACACTCCATGTATTCGATTTTTAGATTTACTCAAACAAAAGCTTTAGGGACTCTAAGGTTGTCCTCCCATATATTTGACTTTACTTCAACTCCCTCTCTAGTCTTATCAATAAGACGAACATCATCAGCAAAAAAAAAAAAACATGCATCAAGATACATCCTCTTGCAAATGTCTAGTAAGAGCATCCATGACTAAAGCAAAAAAAATAAGGGCTTAAGGTTGAACCTTGATTTAATCAATTGAAATAGGAAAATATTAGGTCAAACCACCTTGTGTTTGAACACAAATAATAGTTTTTTTGTATACATATCCCCAATGACTTGAATATAAACATTATTAACCCCTTTTCTTTTCTAGAACGACTCCATAGCACTTCTCGTTGGAACTTTATCATATGCTTTATATAAACAAACCTATTTAGACCTTAAATATTAATTTGCCTGAACGAAGCTTCTTAACTCAAAAAAGAATAAATTCATTTTACAAATTTCAATGCTACCAATCTATTTTATCATATGACATATATATGCCATTTATACATTACAAAATATCATTTGGTCCGTTAGGAAACATAAAATACAATAGTGCACTAATTACTTCTAAAAAAATGCTTATCTATATAAATTAATGCATGTCTTATAAATATTTAAAGGTACAATTCACTAAGAGTTGTATATTAGAAAAATAATTATATTTTCATTTTTTCTTATATCTTACTCTATATCTTATATCTTTTTTATTCAGGTGTAGAAACCAAACATTCTCCCTTATAATGCCTAGCAATTTGCATCAAATTAGGAGTACAGATGCGGCCACCATCATAAAGATCAAAAAGATAGTAAAACTACTCATTTTTTTAGCTATTGAGTTGTCACTTCATCATATCTTTTTATGCTCAAAACCCAACAATAACAACTATAATACTTATCGTTTCGAGCCTATTTTGTAATTCCTATCAATCATATTAGAGACTATAGGTTGCTCCTGACGTAATGACTCAAATACCAAGAACTCTTTGTGACTTTCACCCCAGGAACACTTTTTTTAGTATTAGTTCCCATTGTAGGAAATAAGTATGGATACTCCCCGTTAGGTTATTTAGACTCTCAAGTCATCTCATTGGACAATCAATTTATATGATTGATGAGGCAAAATTTCTAATTTTCATCACTTGCCTTATATTTGTAGTGATTTGCCTAAAATTTACTTTGTCAAGTCCTCCCACATTTTCTATATGGAACAACTTCTATGACTTCACCTCCAAGGGCGTCATCTCAAGTACTAATCTATCGACAGCTTATACCTCGCCAACTCTCAATATGCCCCACTCTTCAACCCTCTGGTTGTTCTCCAATAGCTTCCTCAACGCCTATTTAGGGCATGTTCTCCAAATAGTGCCAAAGTTGACACTTGCCAACTATATTGCAAATCATTAGCAAATTTGTTCAATTTTATAAGTTTTGTTTAATTCTTACTAAAAAGAATAAGGCTACTTGGGAATTTAGGGAGTAGAAGAATAATTCTTGTAGAAAAAAGGAATTTTGTTCTCATTTATAAATTTTTTTGCTATTTCTTTGCTTGTCATTATTAGCTATTGCTACCTCACCACATAAAACATCCATATTCTGATGTTGCCTAACTTTCTTGTTAAAACAATGCATTCTAGTGTCCTACACTAGATGCCAACCTTAGCAATCGCCAATTGAATTTTTATATATATATATTTTTTTGCATTTCTAGATTATTAGGAAAGGTAATTATTTGTAACCTCAAATAAAAACTAGTGGAATATATTTTAACTAAAAAATGTCAAAGTAACTTTTCATTATATTGTAACTTTTCAAATAAAGAAAAATCCTTATAACATTTGGATATTCACAACTTTATTTTATTTTTTATTCTTATGTATGATGAACTAGCATGCAAGTTAAGATATACCTCTCCGTATTAATTATTGCAAAGTCTCTACCAGACAAAAATGGAAGTAACCTTGCAATTAGCTTAATTTTATGTTATCTTTCATTTTATATGGGAAAATCCCTATTAAGTATCAAATACCTAAACATGATCTATAATCATAATCTTTTTTAATCTAACATGAAAATAGAGCTGCGCTTATAACTTTTTTGATAGGGACATTTGATAAATTTGGTCATATATTCTAAACACGCCATCAAACAATCTATATTGATTCCCCATCTATCATAAGATTATTTTATCCAACATTTGAGTGACATAATGATATTAGAATCAAATAGTTGTTAGGCTCACTAGATTCATGTCATTGGAGATGTTTGATTTGACTATTAGACATCAAACATTTGGATTAATGTCTTTAAGTTTTTAAATATGTAGCAAGTTAAGTACAGTCGGAGCCAGATCAGTTGTAGTGTTGATGAATTCGTCTCATTTAGCTCAACTTGATTCAGAAGTTTGTTGAAATTAGAGTTCTCATCGTAATTAAATTTAATTATGAATTTTTTCATTTCAAATATTATCTTAAGATTTCATGTCCATCATTTAATATTAATTAATAAAAAGATAACTAGTTTTATAAGAAAAAATACAAAGAGCTTAACCTCAATCGAAATTAAAATAAAAAATAATAATAATATTAATATGAATCTTAAAATCAATTATTGAAAGGAGCCAACACAAAAAATTTAGCATTCACCTCAAATTCATGTAGCCCTTATCCTTAAGTAGGACAATCCCACATCTCCACCATTGTAACCCAATTTAAAAATTATTTTCATAATTTTTTGAGGCCAAAGAAAATACTTTAATTAAATGAATAAAGTTTTAACTTCCAAGAAAAATATAATTATTTGAACTAATTTTTTAAAAATGAATTAATTAACAAAAAAAACTTAAATAATTTAATTCAAAGATGATTATTTGAAAGATTTGATATCATAACAATATAATTTGTGTATTATATACTACCTAATATTTAAATTAATGATATCTATTTATATACATATTTAAATATTTAAATTATATTATATTTATTAATAATTATTTTTTAAGATAAATTACATTTTATTGATATATTTTAATATAATTATGATATTAAAAATTAGAGAAATGAATATTGAGTTGTTAATTTTAAATATATCAAATAAAAAAATTATGCGATCTAAACATAAATCCCCCTAATTTGGTTTTGTACTTCCAGAGTGCTTTAAAATCGACTGACCGACCGGATTCAACCGTGAACCGTCTAAAGGCGGGTTCAGTTTCCACCTGAAAACCGGCGTAGCTTAAAACCGCCGACTTTTTGTCCAAAACGCCGATTCCAACTGGTGAACCGCGAAACACCGGTCACGGTTCAGAGAACCGACCGATTCAAGTTTTGTATTTTTTAACATTTAAATTTTAAATAACTTGTTTTTTAAATATTAAAAATATTATGTAATTTTAATTTCTAATTTGAAATGCTTACCTTTTAAATTAAAAATACTTTCAAATAAGGCATTTCTTGAAATTTCATCTCTTTACATGGTGTATTTACTTCTTTCTACTCAAAAGCCAGATATATAATAAAAGTATCACCAAGGAAAGGCTCTCAAGTGATGTGGACTAAAAGGATCTAAAGCTCTTGATGTCTTCTTCTTAACCGTTTAATTTACAACATACATTGTTGCATTTTAAAATAAATTTTTAAATAATATTTTTATGATGAAATAATATTT